>SNQJ01S0030013.1:17451-33990 GCA_010110895.2 Picea sitchensis
TGAGCAAGTAAGGCTTGCATTTTTCTGTTGTAGATGTACATTTCAGCCTTATGTATTCATTTCTGTTGAAAGCATGACAAGTTGTAGAAGCTTATCATAACTTGTAAGATGCAAGTTTGCATGTGAAGGCAATCCTTTTTGATGGCATTCTTTTTGTTGCACAACTTCGCCAGGAGAATGTAAAAGAGGGGTATGATACTCACTTGTTGCAGTCATTTATAGCTTTTTCATTTTCAACTCTTATGTACCCACATGTTTTTGGGTTTATGTACTTATGTTTGTACTTGAAGGAGAGTTGAAGAGCTATGCACATGCATGAGATTTTGTATGTGTAAACAATGAACTTGATGATAGTTTCATTGAGTGACTCATGAATGTAGCATGGTTGTGTATCATGAATCTCGATTTGTCATTGGGAATGTCGATATATTTCAAATGAGTCTCGACTTGTGTCGATGTTTTCTTGATGACTATGTCGTGATCATGTTTTTTGACTTATGTTTAGTCAATGGTGTTTGTTGGCTTGTAAGTCGATTTTGAGTACACCAAGATGCAGGAAAACACCATGTGCTTTGATGAAGTACAAGATGCGATCATTTGCTTGAAGAGCAAAAAGGACTTCATTGGCATCATTTTCAGTCTTGTATAAATTTGTTTTCAAGATTGATGGTTTTCTTGGTTTGTGACAAGATGTCGCAGGAAAGTTTTTGCAGCCATTGTAGAGTGAATTGTGTTGACACCAAAGAGTTCAAAAGAGGGACTTGATTCTCAGTGGGAAGGTTGGCAGTCTTCCAAGCACAAAGAGAACAGTGGGTCAGTAGAAGCCAGAGGACAGTGGTTGAGGGACACAGCTAGTTGCAGTGCAAGGCATGTCAAGGTATCCAGGTGATTGTCAAAAAGACTTTTTTCAAGTAGAATCAGTTGATGGAACTTGGAAGCAGAAGAGAATTGAAGCTCAGACAGATAATCATCTGCTTTTGTGGGTCCAAAAGCTGTTCAGTTGGAATGTGTGATCAGAATCTGGACCAGGGGTCAAAATTTAGCCCAAAAATCAAAGTGTTCATAATCTCCTCAAAACGAACAGGTACGTAGGCCTTGTTGTCACGAACCTAATGCACATTGAATGGGCTCAAACGGGCTTCGGATGAGTGAGATATAGCGATCTGTTCAATTTGCCAAACAGGTAAAAGAAAATGCTGACTGTACAGTCCGTACAGGCTGACGTAGCAGGGGTACGACCGCTAACGTGGCAGGTGATGTGGCAAGTGTTGATGTGTCATTGTTGAGTTGGTAGTTTGGGTAGACACATGGGCGAATGCGTGTGAGACATGTGGATGAATAGATTTGAGACACGTGGCATATTTTTGTCAAATGGTTTGGTGCCACATGGCACCCTGGTTATGGTATATCAAAATGTTATGGAGTCCATGGGGATCGAACCCCGAACCTCCCCCACCATGGAAAATCTTTGGCAAAGGCCACCCAACTGGCGTGCCACCACTTATTCCTTATTATATATATCAAATCATAACTATTTAAGTTTGGATACGTTGTGTTTTGGGGCACGTCTGGGCTGGGGCTTAGCCCCAGCCCCCAGTCGCACACACATTACCATATGACCATACACAGAGTGGGATCCATGACCATGAAATGGGTGCAGGTTTTAGTTTTCAAATGGTTATAACACCAAATGCATCTGCCACTTGTCACACTTGCATGAGCCCATGGAAAATGAGCCCTTTTGATGCACGGGAGACGTGGCCACATGGCCCCCATGCACCTAACACCTTCGGGATTTGGGGGCTTAGTTCCCTAACCGTTCAACAAATTGGCGTGTTTTGTGGAGATGCGAGTGTGTGCTAGGTTTAGGCATGGGAAATGCCCAAAATCCAAGTTACTCACACACAGGTGTGTTTTGGCGAACCAGAGACAGCAAGCTTGAAGGAGGAAAATGACAGGAGGCCTAACTTCTTCATTTTTTGGCCAAATGAGGTGTCAAAAAAGCCCAGTTAGGGGTTTTGGGATGTTATGAATCCATTGGCATAGTTTTAAAAGGAATTTGGAGAATTATTTTGTAGGTTTTACACCATTGAAGTATCAGGAGCTCCAGGGAGCTTAGGGCCACCATTGATGGAGGCCATGCTCAGATGAGCCCAAGTCCATTTTCTGTGACTGAATAGTCATTTTTGGCTAATTGTTATGTTATGAACACATTGGGATAGGTTTTAGAGGCATTTGAGGACTTTTACAGGTGTTGTTTCCACAAGGAAGCTTAGGGAAGCTCAAGGCCACATGTAGAAGAGGTCATGCCCGGATAAGCCATGATCCGTTTTCAGAGTTCTATTAGTCATTTTTGGGGTTTTTATGTATTATGAACCCAATGTTATAGTCAATAAATCCATTGGAGTTGAGCAACATCTTGTAAAAGAATCTTTGAAAAACTAATCCCAGAGAGCCTAGTCCATTTGATGGATGCTCAAGGAGATGTAGCCCAGTTGGGGGTGAACTCCTTTATCATGTTTTTCTTATTGTGAGTGTTTGCTGGTTATTACTTACTGCATGTTATATTTTCTATTGTATTCTTTAAACTACACATTTAACCTTTCAAAGAACCTCACACATACACACATAAAAGAAGCCTAAACTTGACACATAAAACCTCTTGCACAACTTTGACATAGAGCAAGGTCCTGAAAAGTTTATTTTAATGGAGTAGAGGGAGCTTGCATAGAAAAACAAGTCAGCCCACTATTTTTAGATCAATAACCTCACAAGCGAACTTGTTCTTGGAATATTCCACTAACAAGTGGGATTTCCAATCTGCTGAAATCTCCATCAAATAACATGTCATAGGTCTCCTCGATAGTCCATCGGCCACAATGCTATTTTTTCCCCTTGACATACTCTATGTCAAAGTTGAATGCATGTACCTTAGTCACCCATTCTATTGGCACTCACTGAGGTCCTTTTTCTCAAGGAAATACTTCAAGCTGTTACAATCCGTCTTGACCACGAATTTGTTGCCCACCAAATATTGTCTGAACTTGGTCAAAGTGTGCATGATTGCCAACATTTCCTTGTCATAAATGGAGTAAAACCTCTCGAGTTGACTGAGATTTCATCTCTCGAATACAATGGGGTGTCCTCCCTGCATCAATACTGTCCCGATACCTTCGCTGGATGCATCACACGCTAGTACAAATGGTAAGGTGAAGTCTGGTAGCGCCAACACTGGGCAAGTACCCATGACTTCCTTCATGCGATCAAATGCTTCCTGTGACTTCTCAGTCCATATGAAGGCCCCATGCTTGGTAAGATCTGTTAGTGGCACTCCAATCTGAGAAAAACCTCGGACGAACCGCTTGTAATAGCTTCACAACCCGAAGAAACTCTTCAACTCTATCATGTTCCTGGGCATCGGCCAATCTAGAATGGCCCTGATCTTCTCTTGGTGCACCTATACCCCCTATGAACTGATGATGTGGCCCAAGTAAAGAATCTATGTCATACCAAACTCACACTTGGACTCTTTGGAATATAATAACTGTGTCTCCATGATGTTCAACACCTCATCCAGGTGCCTTATATGCTCTTACCATGACCGGCTATAGATCAAGATGTCATTGAAGAAAACTAAGACTGATTTTCTTAACTGATCCCTGAATATATGGTTCATACAAGATTGGAATGTAGCGGGTGCATTGGTTAGCCCAAATGGCATAACTAGGAACTCGAAATGTCCAAACTGACATCGAAATATCGTCTTCTCTATGTCCTGCTCTCAGATGCTAATCTGATGATATCTAGAGCATAGATAAATCTTTGAGAAGAAAATTGCCCCATGCAGTTCATCCATCAACTCGTCAATGCATGGGATAGGGTACCGGTTCTTGATGGTCTTCTTGTTCAAGGCTCAGTAATCAATGCACATCCTCATGGTGCCATCCTTCTTCAGAACTAAGACAACTGAAGAAGAAAATGGGTTGCTGCTCGGTCTGATGTGTCCCATCGCTAGCAATTCCTTGATTGCCTTCTCTATATCATCCTTGAACCTCCTAAGATGACGATAGGGGGGGGGGGTGATCATAGGTTTGGTGCCCTCCTCCAACTCAATGGTGTGATCAAACCCTCTGTCAGGTGGTCTCCCTGGTGGAATCACCTCAAAGACCTGCTGAGGTCGTCCCAATAAATTCTTGATCTCTGTATGGTACTATTGTTGACCCTATGAATCCCTCTGAGTAGTGATCAAACATTCTACGACATATGCTACCTCCCCATGTCTGAATATCCTCTCCATCCTCTTAGCTAAAACTATCTTGGGTGCTCCTATTGACATACCTCTTAGAACAACCTTCTTCCCATCCTGGTCTCTAAATCCCATATCCAAGGTTTGGTAGTTGGTGGTGAGTTTCCCCAAGGTAATCATCCACTGAACTCCTAACACTACATCTATGTTAGATAGGTCAACCACATAAAATGTGTCTCTCATTGTGTAGTTTCCTAACCTTATCTCTAAGTTTGGAACTCTGTCTAGACACTCCACTGTGTGGCCATCTTCTACCGCAACATCAAACCCCTCAAACTCCTCTGTCTGAAGTGCTTTTCTTGATACTAGTGAAGCGTCGATGAAGTTGTGGGTGGCCCCACCATCTATCAAGGTGATTTCCCATTGTCCCTAAATAGTCCCTCTGATATGGAGGGTATCATTCCTGGGGACACCAGAAAGGGTCACTATGACTCCTCCCTTTGTTGGTTTCCTCTTGTTAGCTTGTTCTTGCGGCTATGGGACTATTGGAGGTTGTGCTTTAGCGGGGGTCGGTGGTATACAGGGAGGATGCTCCTTTGCTTGTGCTGACTCCTTCTTTGAGCTAGTGGATCCACTGTTCTTCTCCTCCTCCTCACTATCCACGTTGTCTACTGCTACCTCAATATAATGAATCTCTCCCTTGCCCATGCACCTATGGATTGGGATCGAAGGATCTCTGTAGCTGAAGTAAAGCTTCTTCCTCATAAGCTCTTGCCTAGTCTCATCATCCAACTTCTCCTTTCCCTTCCATGCTCTTTGGAGTGGATTCTTGTCTTGATCCCTCTGGGGAACAAATGGTTTGGTGAAGGTTTTAGTATTTGGCATTGAGTCTACTAGATCTCGAGTGTGGAGAATGGCATCCTGCAAAGTGGGAGGCTTGTATGCTTTAACCCATCCTCTCAAAGGCTCTATAAGTCCCTCTATGAATAGCATGATCAACTTGGGCTATGATATATCTGTCACTGCCATGGATACCTGTTGAAACTCTGTGATGAACTCCTATGCTATTCCAGTTTGTCTCAACTGGGCTAGATCCCTGAAGTGTATCTTGGGATCCCTCCTGTCAAACCTCTCCATGAGCCTATCTGTAAACTCCCTATAGGAGGTGATATGACTGTAACCCAAGGTCACCAGTACATGATACCGCCACTGGTGTGCCTCACCCTCCAAGTGTAAGGTCATGAAACTAATGGCTTCTGTCTCGGTCATTTGGTTGAGCTTGTAGTATGTGTCTAACTTCTGTACCCAAGCTTTGGCGGTGTATTTGGATGATCCAACGAAAGAAGGGATTGTGAGTTTCCCAACTTTTCAGATGAAGTCGAGGTTATGCCCTTGCTTTTGTTGTTGTCCTCCTCTCTACGATTCTCTAGGGAGGTTCCTAAGTCTGAGTCCACAGTACTCGACTAAGGTCATGTCCTGATGGAAGTCACAACCCAATGCTGTGTACTTCCTCCTATACTTTGCAATGTCATCTACATGAGTGGGTGGTATCTGTGCTATCAACAGTTGTGGTGCTACCAAGGGTGCTCTCTGGAAGCTGGGGAATAAGGGCCTAGGGATCCTTCTCATAGAGGTGTACGTGTGAGTGGGTGACTGGGGTTGACTGCCTGCTCCTGAGTTCCCCTGTGTTGTATGTGGGGTTTGTGTGCCCAGAATGCCCACTTTAGCCAATCTATCTGCTACTTGTGCCAAGGACTGAGACATGGTCCACTAACTAGCTAGCATATCATAGATAACTTGCATGAAAGCTTCCTCTAGTTCCATGGGGGCATTTCCACTGCCCTTTGGTCACTCATATCTGTCTCCTAGGATTCTTTCTGCCTCGCGCTCAGCCTCATGCTCTGCCCTTATCTCTGCTTCTCTGTGTGCCTCTTCCTCTTCCTCTGAGCTAGGAGGAAAGGGGGGAAAGTCAGGCCCATGCCTTCTTTCCTTATGCCTATTGTAAGTGACATATTCATCACCTATGTGCTCACGACCCAATGGGTCTTTTGCTACACTCATCATCTTTAGTCATTAGCTGGCAGGACTAAAGATCTGATACCACTGTAATGTTCCTGACTTGGCTAGTCTAGGAAATGCTGCTAATGTGTGTGTAATATTAATTGTTTACAACATATAAATGGTAATACATATAACAAATGCGACAAATGACTGGAAAGTTTGTATTAATATTTCTCTGCGGATTACAATAGGCTGAATGCAGCTGAGTAAAATGAAAAAGCTTGGCTAGATCAAAAGATAAAAGGATCTTAACTGGGATACAAATAAGAAACTAAAAGATAATACTCAGAAGATGTGAGTGCTGTGGGATGGATGTGCTGGGAATATGGCAGCTTTGATGGTAACTGCTGGAAGTCTGGAAAGTTCTCCCTGGGAGATATACTTCTCGGAATGGCCTGGAAACTATCCCAAATTATGCACCCTACTCAAGTCCATAGTACTAGTATCTTTCGGACCCCTCTATTGGTGTGTCTAGACCCCGGTTGGATACCCCTGGGGGAATGTGCCCCTCTTCTTCTAGAAAAATGAGTCCTAGAGATTCCACTGTCAGAATTGTATGAGATATGTCTCAAAACGACTGCCTTGGTCTACTGGGAAATGGGTCAGAAGGGTTTCCTTGAATATGGTCTGATGCTCGCTCTGGAACCCCAAATGTATTCTCCAAATGTGTCACATGTCCAAGTCTACAAAATGAACCCCAGTTGATTCCTCCATTGAAATATGACGAGGAACCGGGAAAAATATGTGCCTTGCCTTCCTCTCAAATGGGTTGGAGGGAAATCTCAAAATTCTCCCTGGATGTGATAAATTGACTAAAAACCCTCTCAGAAGTTGTGCCCTCACTCTGGATGAATGTGCCCTTACTACTGAACACTGTGTAAATGTTTTTGAAGAATGATGGAATACCTGAGTGATATTCCTGGTGACTAGGGTGTGTCTCTCAACACCGAAATCAACCAACTGGTGTCTTCCTCCTAGAATCCACTGAACTATCGCTCCTGAGATGTGCCTCTCTCCTCAATGACAAGTCGTAATTTTCATAATGATGAATTAGGATGCCGACCTTTCCTTTATATCTTTCCAAAACCCTAAATCACTGTTGAAACCCTAGTTTACTATTGACTTCTATTTTTAGCTCATAATGACTTAAAAGTGCCTTTTACCCTTTTTAGCTCAATGTCACTTTCTGAATATAACATCGGTGACTGGAGTGACCTCTAGTAACCTTGTTTACCCCTTTTCTGGCCCTGGCTATAGTCTAACAGGGTTGTTTAGACCATTAAGCCTCCTCTATGGAGCTCCTATTTGGAAAGGAACATTAGAGGAGGCATCACATTCTAAGACAAAGGTCTTTGTGAAATCAGGAAGGGCCAAGACCAGAGTAGTGCACATAGCCTCCTTCAATGCTTGAAAGGCCTGATAAGCTGCAGGAGTCCAAGTGAAAGAATTATTTTTAAGTAGAGTAGTGAGAGGCACTGCAATCTTTCCATAATTCTGAACAAACTTACAACAATATTTTGTTGAACCCATAAAACCATGCAAGCTTTTGATAGTCTTGAGGCGAGGCCAATCCTAAGGTGAGGCCAATCCTACATGGCTTCAAGCTTCTTAGGATCCACCCAGACACCAGCCTTGCCAACAATATGACCCAAGTAATCAAATTTTGAGGTTCCAAAGGAAAATTTAGAGTGTTTGAGGAAAAGTTGATGCTGAGAGAGTAGATGAAGAACTTGATCCACATGGGCAAGATGGGATTGCCAAGTTTTACTATAGATGAGAATATCATCAAAGAAAACTAAGACAAAATGACGGAGAAAAGGAAGGAATACATGATTCATGAGGATTTGGAAGGTGGAGGGGAAATTACATAGGCCAAATGGTATTACCAAGAACTCATAGTGACCCATATGAGTTGGAAAAGCAGTCTTGGGGATATTATCATCTTGCTATATGGATCTGGTGATAGCCTGAATGCAGATCAAGTTTGGTAAAATACTGAGCACCACTCAACTCATCCAAGAGATCACCAATGACAGGAATGGGAAACTTTTCCTTGATGGTTAGTTTATTGAGGGAACAAAAGTTAGGACACATGTGCCAAGTACCTTATTTCTTAAGTACCATGACCACATGAGAAGAATAAGGGATGGCACTGGGGCAGATAACACTCGCTTGGATCAATTCTTGCACGATTTTCTTAATTTCATTCTTTTGGGAAAAGGGATGACGATAAGGGAGAACATTAGGAGGAAGACTTCTAGGAATAAGGGGTATGGAATGATCATGAAAACCATGAGAAGGCAGAAGTCCCCGAGAAGTGGAAAAAACAACTTGGTGTTTGGAGAGAATAACTTGGATGTTAGGATGCATAGAGGGTGTCTCAACTGCATGAATAGAATGGAGTTGAGAAATAATACCAGAGTAGCCTTTCTTGAGGAGATTTTCCATGCGATGTGAGCTTATGATCTCAGGAGAACCAGTTGTGAGACCTTGGAAGTGATACCTTTTTCCCTCTTATTGGAATTGCATGGTTAATTTCTTAAAATTCATAAGAATGGGACCCAAAGTGCATAGCCATTCAACACCTAGCACAATGTCACACCCACCCATTTCGATGGAAAACATATGATATTTCAGGTGCTCATTTCCAATATGAAGACGTACATTTTCACAACGCCCACCACATTTCATGGACCCACCATTGGCTATCATGATTTGAAATTTGTTGACAACACAGATATATCAATTGGTTTCCTGGGCAATGTGACGATGGATAAAATTATGGGTGCTACCACTGTCAACTAGGATGATGACCTTTCTATTCTTAATATATCCAATGAGATTGAGGGTTTGGGGAGCAGAGAAACTAGTGAGAGCATGTAGGGAAATGAGTGGTTCAACTTTGGGTGGGTCAACGGGCTCCAAGGTAGTATTGGTAAGGGATGGCTCTTCAACAGTTGGAACTATCACATATTCTTCAAGAACATCTTCGGAAATGGCCATAAAAAGATTTTGTCCCTTACACTTGTGCCCTAGAAAATATTTTTCATCAGAATTATAGCAAAGAACCTTCAATTGGCATTCAACCATTTCATCCCTAGTTAATTTCTGGACCTTGAGGGGGGTGACAGGGGGGTTAGGATTAGTGGGGCGAGGGTGAGGAACAAAAGTGGGTTTTTTGTTATTGGAAAAAACAACTTGTTGGGATTCTTTAGATCATTTAGTAGCTTCCAACCAAGTCTGAGGGCGGGCCATGAGAACTTGGGAACATGTTTCATCCTTTAGGCCACTGATAAAACACTCATGGAAGAAGGAATTTGACATGTCCTCGGTTCGAAAGGCCAAATGCTCAAAATCATATATAAAGTATTCCATTGTGCCTGACTATTTCAACTTGGTAAAATGATCGAGATAGTGGGTATCAGATTCAAAGAGATCATAGAGCTTAGCAACAACCTGGGTCCAGGAAATATACCCTTGACGTGAATTTTGATGCCATTGCCACCATTTCCATTGTTCAGAATATAGATAGAGGAAGCATAGAAAATTTTGGCCAATTCATGAGTAATACCATGTAGAGAAAAATAATGCTCCATTTGAGTGACACAACCCATAGGACCGGAGCCATCAAATTTATTGACCTCAACACAGGAAAGACAGGGGTCATGCCTAAAGGAGTTGGATTGAAGATGCAGAGAATGAGAGGATTCAACAACATCAGGTTGGCCCAAGGAGGAAGGGCTCGAAGAGAGGTTCAACAACTGGTTGACAATAGACTAGAGGGTGTTAAATTGGTTCATGAATTTGGCGTCCATGGTGTCAAATTTGTGCTCGATGTGGGTTTCTAATGGTGGAAGGCATGAATTGTTAGAGGCAATTTTAGAGGTCACTTGATTGATGGAAGCATGCAGGTCTTGGTTTCAAGTGGTGGCCATTTGGAGCGGAGAAGTGCAGGTAAGGAAAAATGGGTGGGTGAGACCACAAAAAAGGACTCATAAGTGATAGGTACCATGACGATCATGGAAATAAGAGAAATAGAATGGAATAGGTGGAAAAATGGGGAAGCTTAGAGGGGCTCGGGTCCACCGAAAAAAAAAATGTGAAAAATGAGAGGTATGACTACGATCAGGGAGAAAAGAGGAATCCACTAGGATAGGTCTCAAATAATGGTGCCAACAGGATCCATACTTTTTTTTATATACTTTGATCTAAAGAATACTGCAGTGACAAAATGCCCAAATGCTTAGCAAGAAGAAATGTGTAGCAATTTCGCAATCCGAATGCAGGAGACACAGTTGTGTGGAAATAGATCTTGTTTGTTCTATTTTTGTTTTTGTCCTAAGGGTTAGGGTATTCAAGGATTATACAGGCAAGAGTTTTCCCTGTGCTATAGCTCTTTGATATATGTGCGGGGTCCAATAGTAGTACTCAACCCAATATCTCAGGACACCAACTAAGGAGGATAGACTGTGCCCTTAGCTGTAATACCCGACTACCTAGGTACTAGAGAGTATCTTCTCGAGTGTTTTTCTCGGTGGCACTACAGCAGTTAGGCAATCGATCGGTTTATCTATGGAGGGCTTCAGGATATCTAGGTCAATCTGTATATAGATGTTGTTTGATGCACTGCCACTCGAAGGGGTACCAACGGGGGTTACAAGGGTGGCCAACAAATGTGTGCTTAAGTACCACTTGTATTTCTTGCATGTACAAATCCCCAACTATAGGTTTATGTGCGTAACGACAGATCTTTGCAGATTTAAGACGTCAGAATACGTCTCTACCCTAAAAAAAAATTAACCCACAATTTTCTGCCGAGGAAGGTGCTATGATACCACTTGTAGTATTCCAGTTATAAAATAGTATGCAGAACAAAAATAATTAGCTAGAAATGGCTGGAAAACAATGGTATAACCAGAACAATACCACAATAATACCATAATAATACCATAATAACACCAAAAACAGAACTTTGATTACTGAGAGAAAAGTTCACTTGCCTCTTCAAGGGGGGAAACTCCAGCAGAGAAGAGCTCTATTACAATAATATCCAAGAAAAAAAATTTCATGCCCTCTACTCTTATTTATACTAAATCTATCTATTCAAAAGAACAATATAGAGGAAGATCCTTCTAGAAGTGGAAGCTTCTATTAGGTATTCTTACAATTGACTTATTCATCCTTATTGCTAGGCCTTATTAATATTTACCTTTATTACATGGAAATATATTATTCTACCCACTTGAGGGGTTAGGCAGGTTAGGTCCCTAACATATGTGTTCTTGGAAAACAGCCTCAAGAGAAATTCGACAAAGGAAAGAATCAGAAGGATTCCTTTCCTTTAGATCTGATCCATAGTGACCTCATGGGACCTTTTCCGCATCCATCAATCAGTAAAGTGAGGTACATGCTTATTTTTGTTGATTATTTCTCATGCTTCACATGTATTTTCTTTATCAGGAAAAAATCAAAGGTCTTTCAACACCTCAAAGATTTCAAATCCCTTGTTGAGACACAGTTAAGAAATAAAATCAAAGTCCTCTGAACAGATAATGGGGGAGATTATGTCAACCATGATATACAAAATCTTTGTCATGATGTAGGGATTTAGTTGCAACACACGATTCCCTATATTCTGCAACAAAACAAAGTTGTTGAGAGGAAAAATAGATCTCTAAAAGAGATGGCATCTTGCATGCTCCATGCAAAGTCACTTCCACATAGATTATGGGCCGATGCACTTAATTGTGAAACATACATACAAAATATATCTCCACATATATCTATCAGGGATAAGACCCCCTACGAGGCTTGGAGTGGCCTCAAACTGGAAGTGACCCACTTTCGTATTTTCGGTTCACATGCATGGGACAAGATTCCCTCTGAGAAGAGGAAGGCACTTGATCCACAGAGCACATGATGTATCTTTCTTGGATACCTCGATGGTGTGAAGGGATCCAGACTCATTGATATTTCTTTGGACTAACTCATCATTGAGCGTAGTGTCCAATTCGAGGAAAGTGTCTTGCATGTACCTCAACAGTCCCATGTAGACATTTTTGTTCTTCCACCTATTAGATATGATGAATATGCACATGCCAACTCTTCTTGAGATGAGAGTTTTGATTCAAAGGATTCATATGATCTAGATACAGAGTCATTACAATCACATGCAGAGTCAGTGTATCCATATGCAAATGTAGAGCCAAAGTAGAGGCCCAAGTGGGCCAAGACTACTCTTCAGGATGCAGGGGATCTTGTTGGGGATCCAACTGATACTAGGCAGACTTGATCTGATTTCAAGGAGCCTCCTCTTGCAATCACTTCCACTGAACCTATGCCACCCAGGAATATTTTCTTGGTTCAGTCCTCAGATCCATAGTCTTATGGTGAGGCTGCTGGAAATGCATTTTGGGAATCCGCCATGCAGGAGCAGTATAACTCCCTCCTCGAGTACCAAACTTGGGATCTGGTTGCCCTTTCCTTAGGAAGGAAACTTTTTAGGTGTAGATGGGTCTACAAGACCAAGAATGCAATGTATGGACAAGTTAGCAGATACAAAGCCAAGCTAGTTTCCAAAGGCTTTCAGTAGGTGCATAGCATTGACTATGATGAGACCTTCGCTCCAGTAGCGAAGATGGTTTCCATATGTTTGTCACTTTCCATTGCGACAACCATGGGATGGAAAATCCATCAGATGGACATGAAGAATGCATTTCTTCATGATGATCTCTCTGATGAGATCTATATGGAGCATCCCCAAGGATTTAGGTAGGATTCATCTTTGCTCTGTCGACTAAAGAAGTCTCTTTATGGCCTCAAGCAGGCTCCGAGGGAATGGTATGCCATGATGGACTCCTACCTACTGTCATAGAAATTTGTACGTTGTAAATAAGACCCGAATGTTTACATGCTCAAGACAGTTGATTCACTCCTACTCCCAGTTCCATATGTTGATGATTTGTTGATCACTGGTTTCTCGACTTCAGCGATTGCTGCAGTCAAGAAGATTCTACATGATAGGTTCTTGATGATGGAAATGGGTCCGATACATTTCTTCCTTGGACTCGAGATCAAACAAGATGCATCAGGCATAAAATTGTCTCAGGACAAGTATGCACAAGATCTCCTTGAGATATTTTACATGATAGACTGCAAGCCTGCCCCGACTCCTTTCCTATCAGGAGTCAGACTTAAGGATGGCAGGGACACTCCACTGGTTGAAAGAACACTATACATAAAGCTAGTGGGGAGATTGTTGTATCTCACACACTCCACACCAGACCTCTCCTATGTAGTTGGAGTGGTCTCCAGGTTCATGAAGGAGTCGCATGAGCTACATTGGAAGACTGCAAAGTGTATCCTTTAATACGTACAAGGCACCATCACTTTTGGGATTCATTATGCAACATAATCTACATTAGACCTCATCGGGTTCACTGATTTTGACCGAGTTGGTGATAGCATTGATCGCAAGTCCACATATGGTTACTCACTCAGTCTTGGTTCCAGTCCTATCTGTTGGTCAAGAAAGAAGCAAGTTGTTATTTCTCTATCTTCAGCTAAGGCAGAGTACAAATGGGTAGTTAACATAACCATTTAGGCTATCTGGCTACAAAATTTTCTCACTGAGTTGGGAATTTAGTTTCATCGATTGATCATCATCTGGTGTGACAACCAAAGCACTCTAAAGTTCTGCAGAGATCCAATTCAGAGGCAGCACATGAAGCACATCAATATCCACATGCACTGCATTCGGGACTTAGTACATGAGGGGATCATCAACCTACAATTATATCCTTCAGTAGAACAAACTACAAACATCTTCACCAAGACCTTCACTAAGTAGAAGTTCCATTCTCTACATAGTTGTCTTGGAGTGAAGGACACAATTGCCTAGCAACTGTCAGTTCTTCTTTTTACATATATTGTTCTTTGAGGGGGGGAGGGGGCGTTTCCCATGAATTTTTCCCTCTTTCCTCGTTTTATTTAGTGTATATTTTTTTATTTGGGTACCTAACATGGCCTCGTTGTCGGGACCCATTCTTTATTTTCACCATAGTGATGTTCAGGGGGGGTGTTGGAGTACTTCACACACATCTAGGATTTCTTTTTCCTAAGGTTTTCCCTATGTTTATTAGTCATTATCCATTATCCTAAAGTTTAGGGAGAATATTCCTCTATGAGAATATTCTCTTTAGTTTTCACTTCAGTTTGATCAGTTGAGTGGAGTCTAGATGGTACATTAGGATTATCATCGTGCAACATTGGGATCATCACCAACTAATGTGCATTTTCCTTTGGATCATCACCACACTAGCGCATTACTCATGATTTCATGATATCTTCCTCAATTCACTTTGTTTCAGTTAGTTAACAAAAGACTGATAGACTAGTTAACTCAAACTAGGTGGCAGTTCACTCATGTAACTACCTGAGATACTAGACTAGGTGGTAGTTTACTCCCGTAACTACTGGTGTGTGTCCAGATCACTCTAGACCACCACTATGGCACATTGGATTCTCCTCTAGTGTGCATTAGTTGATTTATTCAGAGTATATCATGTGTAAATTATTATTTATTCATTTGGTTAATAAGAATTCTTCCATTCTTTCTCTTCTACTTCTCTTTTATCATATTTTTTCTAGAACTGTGTATGTCAATTCCTAGCTAGATCTATTCTGTGAAGGTTCAACACATTTACACTATACCACTGGCATGTGGTTTAGACTTGTATTTTCCAAGTCGATAGTAGATCATGGCGTGTCCAGAATAATCTCATAGAGCATGCGTGAATGAGAGTATATGATCTCTAACTGTTGCGCTTGAAAGATTGCATGTTCCTCCAAAAACACTCCCGAAGTTGCAACATCCTTTGAAATATAAGGGATTATAGATTTTAGGAACCATTCAAGGAGGACCTCATGTGGAACCATAGCCTTAATCAATATCTTCCTTCTCCTCGATTCATGAATATGATCTGAAATGTGTGCGATGTTATCTTGCTCAAAATTAGCCAGTAATTTTGTCTTGACATTGTATCAGGTATTGAGTTGGAAATGGTCTAAAAAACCATGGCTAGGTCCCTAAAAGTTAAGCAATTTCCCCTCTCAAGTTCAATATGCTATTTGGCAGCACCTCTAGTAATAGTACGATAGAACAAACACAATCTAATAGAGTCGTCATTAAGTGAGTTGGACGAACACCACAAGTGGAAAGTTGTAACATGGTCCTGTGGATCCTTGTCACTTTTCCCTTTGAATTTTGGAATGTTCAAAGGTAGTTTGGTCAGGACCGTAGGCCAATTGGGATCATGAAGAATGTGATCATTCATCAACTTGGATAAATCTAGAAAATGTAGTGTTGCTAGAAATGGTAACATAGGTTGCGTAATTGACTGATAAGTGGCCTGAAAAGAAGGTCCTGTGTTGTAACTGGCACCAGGGATGCAGACTCAATGTGAAGTGAATAATTTCTCTAGAGTAACTTTTCTCTCAAAGTTGAATTATTATCCTCTTTTCCATATCTTGTATTTGTCCCATTTGAAACCTTTAAGTGGAACTGAAGGGTCGAGTCAGAACATTTCCAGTATATGGAAGGCCAAGGATCATAGATCTCATGATGTGACATGGAAAATTGACACCATTTTTTAATTTTGGTCACAAATACCAATGTACGTAGTTTGTAGTGGTGCAACCTACGTATACACATGTTGTAATATAGGCAGGGCGTGTATATGTGGAAAAATCATGTTTTTAGCTCTGATATTTACAAAGGAGACTTCAAGTCTACATAGGGAAGGAAAAAGGCCCTCTGTTCAAGTTTGCCTAGGGTGAGGAAAATCTTGCTATAACACCAGCCTACAAGATATATACAAAATAAGGTATGCAATGAAAGTAGTTGTGCAATCAAAAGCATGTGCATGTTACATGTCATATTCAAAGTAAGTAGAAAGAGAAACATACATTGAAGACAAAATATAAGGGGAAACAAACTCTTTATTAGCAACAAGTGGAAAAGGTAAGTTACAACCTTATTCGGCCTTAGGCACCATCTTGAACCCAAATGTCTGGGTTCCTCCAGGAGTTCTCAAGCATCAACTCAATCGATGTAATATTCCTTAAATGACTCAAATAGGGATAAGGAGACACCCTATAGCCACATAAAATGAGAAAGAAGTGTTGGAAAAGGAGTTTCCATACTAGAGGGGATGTTGCTCAGAGAATTATAG
>SNQJ01S0030013.1:48100-70004 GCA_010110895.2 Picea sitchensis
CAGTATGTCCATCTGTCTGAGGATGATATCCTGAACTAAAGGATAAGTTCGTCCCTAGCCTCTTCCATAGGGTCCTCCAAAAGTGTCCTACAAATTTGGTGTCCCTGTCTGAAACTATGCTCCTCGACAATCCATGTAGTCTTACTACTTCTCTAAAAAAAAAATTGGCGATGTGTGTGGCATCACTTTTCTTTTGGCATGGTATGAAATGTGCCATTTTTTAGAATCTGTCCACCACAACAAATATGGAATCGCTCCCCTTTTGATTTCTAGGCAATCCCAAAACAAAATCCATATTGATTGCATCCCATGACCTCTTTGGAATTGGTACTGGTTGATACAAAATAGTGTTCTGTTGTCTTCCATTTGCATATTGACAAATTTTGCATCTGTTCACAAACTTTTTCACTTCTGCTCTCATGCTCGGCCAATAATACAAATTACTCAGGTGTGAAAATGCCTTATTGTGACCAAAGTGTCCAACTAAACCTCCACTGTGTTTCTCTTTAAGTAGGTTGTCTCTCATTGAGCATTTTGGAATGAATAATTGGCTCCCCTTGAAAAATAATCCATCTTGAATCAAATATTTAGTTTATGGGATTCTGTCTCCCAATAAAGGATTCTTGCATGCCTCATAAGCTTCTTTGAAATCTGGATCTTCTTTATACATCTCCTTGAGGTGTTCGAAGCCCAAGGTCTCCACCTGGAATTCCTGTACAATCAAACTCCTCCTGCTCAAAGCATCTGCAACTTTGTTAGCAGTTCTCGCAATGTGTTTAATAACAAAAGTAAAATTATGCATGAATTCTACCCATTTTGCATGTTTCTGATTCAACTTTTCTTGCCTAGTAATAAATTGCAAAGCATGATTATCATTATACAAGACAAATTCTTTAGGAATTAGATAATGCATCCATTTTTTCAATGCTTGAATCACCGCATAAAATTCCTTGTCATACGTGGAATAATTTTGCTTGGCATCATTAAGTTTCTCATTGAAATTAGAAACTAGCCTATTATCTTGACTCAAGACTGCTCCAATAGCTAATCCACTTGCATCACATCTCACCTGAAATGTTTTTCCAAAATCTGGTAAGACCAGAATTGGTTGCTCTGTGATTTTCTCCTTCAACACTTTGAAACTTTTTTCAGCTTCCTCTGTCCAATTGAAGGACTTGTGCTTCTTCTTCACAGTGTCCAACATGGGTGCACATATGCCACTGAAATTTCTAATGAATTTCCTATAAAAACTCGCTAACCCATGAAAAATTCGTACCTCAAATATGTTGCTCGACGACGACCATTCTCTGATCGCTCTCACTTTTTCTGGGTCCATCTTCAATTCATTTGAAGAGATTATGAAACCCAAATATACGAGCTCCTTCTTCATAAAAGAACTTTTTTTCAGATTTATCAACAATTTTTCTTGCTGCAACCTTTCCATCACTGATGTCAGATGTCTTAAGTGTTCTTCCTTTGTCTTACTAAAGACGAGTATGTCATCCAGATATATTATGACAAATTTTCCTATGAAGTCTTTCAACACTTCATTCATCAACCTCATAAATGTGCTTGGTGCATTTGTCAATCCAAACGGCATGACCATCCATTCAAACAATCATTCATTTGTCTTGAATGTTGTTTTCCATTCATCTCCCTCTCTCATTCTTATTTGATAATATCCGCTCTTCAAGTCTATCTTGGGAAAATAGATTGCTCCACTCAAATAGTCCACTCGATAAAGGGAATCAATATCTAATGGTTATCTTGTTGATGGCTCAGGAATCTGTACACATCCTCCATCCTCCATCCTTCTTTGGACTTAATACAGTCGATAATGCACATGGGCTTAGGATTTCTCTAACTAAACCTTTATCCAACAACTCTTGGACTTGATTTTTTACTTCCTCATTCTCTTTAGGTGTCAACCTATAAGCTGCTTTGTTTGGTAAACTAGCTCCTAGAATAAGGTCAATATGATGGCTTATACTCCTAATGGGTGGCAATGAGTGTGGTAAATCATCCACAACTATATCAACAAAGTTCTTTAACAGTTCCTGGATTTCTATAGGAAAATCTTCTACAAAAGTATTTGTAAGGATAACTCTAGGCTTCCTCACTACAACAAACTGCATTTCTTTCTCCTTCTTGACTTCATTCAAGAGTTCCTTCCCACTCATGAGAAGTATACTTGAACTAGCTTCTCTCTTTTTCTCTTTGTCTTCTATGGGTAACAACATATGTGTTCTGCCATTTTTCTCTAGGGTATAGATATTCTTCCTTCCATCATGGACAACCTTTCGGTCATACTACCATAGTCTCCCCAATAAAATATGATAGAAATCCATAGGAATTACATCACATAATATTTCATCTTTGTAACCTCCTATTTTAAATTCAACTTGACATTGTTGACTTACCATGACTTGATTTCCTTTCTGCAACCTCGATACCTTGTATGGCTTTGGATGTGCAGTTGTCTTTAATTCCAGCTTCTCCACGATCTCTATGGATACTAGATTGTCAGTGCCCCCACTATCTATGATCACCTTGCAAAATATGTCTTTCGACTTGCAAGCAGTTTTGAACAGGCTTGTTCGTTGAACTGGTTCCTCTGGTTCCTTTTCTAGTTTAAGAAGAACCTTCCTCATCATAAGGTTTCTTCCTCCTTCTACAACTTCTGCTTCTACATGCTTCTGTGCTTTGACAATGTGTGCTTCTCCACCTTCTTCTCTCTTTCTGTCAGGACATTCCCAAGATTCATGTCCTTCCTTTCCACAGGTATAACATTTAACTATGCCTCCTTTGGCTCTTCCTCTTCCTCTACCTCTGGAAAAAGAACTTATTCCTGCATATTGTCCTTCTTTAGAACTTCCACCCTTCTCATGGTGACTATGTTGTTTGTTAGCTTCAGGCTTCGACTTCTGGGACTTTTCTCTACTAGTTCCCTTGCCTCTGCTTGAATTTCCTCCTCTGCTTCGTTGGCTTTACCTCCTGGCCAATTTTTCTTCATCTTTCAAGGCTGATTGATATGCATCCTCGACTATACTAACCGACATCACGTCGATCTCTTCTTGGATTTCATATCTCAGCCCATTGATATATCTGACCATCTTCTCATCTTCATTATCTTTCTGTCCATCCCTGATGTTCAGTTGGTAAAATTATTCAGTGTATTCCTTCACTGGTAAACCCCTCTGTTTCAGGTTCTGCAATTTTCTGTAAAGGTTTATTTGGTAATCCTTCGGGATAAATTTGGCCTTCAATTTAGCTACCATCCTATGCCAATTTTTAATTTTTCGCTTACCATTTCTCCTGCGTTCGGATTGCAGTTCATCCCACCATAACACTGCATGACCTTTCAGTCTTTTCACTGCATGCTTCACCATCTTATCTTTTTCGATATCTTCATAATTGAAGTATTTTTCCATAGCACATACCCAGTCTCACAATTCTTCAACTTCCAAATTGCCCTTGTACATAGGTACCTCTATCCTTGCTCTGGCTCCTATATTTGAAACAAATTTTATCAAGTGATCTTGTGTAGCATCATCTGCTACATTTGCTTCGCCCTCTGCTTCTTTTTCACTCTTAGATTCATTGATATCACCAATGTCTGGTGCTCTTCTCTGTGCTGTCTCCATGGCGTCCAATATCATTCAGAGTTGCCTCACTTCTTCTTCCATTTTTGCATTCGCTCTGCGCCTCCTTGGTGGCATGATTTCACTCTGTCACCTACAAACAGAAATCAAGTTCTTGATACCATGAATGATACCAACTTTCCTCCTTTTTCCTGTTGTCTGCAAACAAAATCAAAATATGATCTCTGATACCACTTGATGTAGCCCCCCTCCCCTTCGGGGTTCTGCGACCTCCCGGTCATTGGATCGTTCTTCTCCTCGAGCTGGAATAGCTCTTTGGTTCTTGCCAGAGCCTTCACTAAACAAATCCACAGGTCCTTTTATTGAAACCCGTTGTGTGAAAATCAAGAACCAAGCACGAGCTTCACCTCCATGTGATCACCGACTGTGACCACAGGCTATTCCTTCCCGTGCTTCCGTCTTCTTCTAGACTTAGAAGATTTCTCAAAGTTTGAAGATCTCAATTCTTCGCTCCTTCTGCGAGTGCGATCTCTGGATCTCGTCAACACTTGCGACAAAGTGTTATCCCTTCTGATATTTTACCCTTAGGAAGGATTTGATCTCCTACGCACACCTTTCATCTCAGGATTTCGAATAACTCAATTCGAAGGATTTTCTTGAAAAAGAAAATGCTTTTCGCCCACCTGGCGTTTCTCTATGATGGTTCTTCGAAGCTTGTTGGCTTCTTGATGCTATGCACACCTTGCACCTAGTCTGAGTTTCTCTGATTCTTTCTGATCTTCTCTTTGATTCAATCCTAAACTCAGTCAATGCACACCTTGTGTTCGAGATGCACACCTTGCATAAAAGTATCAAAAGAGAAACGATTGAAACTCAACCAGCGTCATCACAAATTCATATAGTTAATCTCTCAAACACTCATACATGAGAATGAACTGTAACAAATCATACAAACAGAATAACATTCATTCAATCACACATGAAATGAACACAGTCCAAAGGTTTGGGACAATTTCCTTCTGTTCTATTCATTCATGAAAACAAAATACATAGTATTTCTGCTATTCTACTCTTCTCTACTAATCTCTCTTACAATACTCCTCCATAGTGCTCTATTACAATGTAAAAATCAACTATCTAAGGATCGACTCCACGAGTTGTCTCGTCCTGTTCTGAAATCTATCATTTCAAACTTCAAAACTAACACCTACTCCATCCTATTGCAATAACTACTAATTACTACCAGATAGAGTCGACACTCCATATCTGCAGTTTCTTACAGTCCTTCAAGACTTTACAAAAAAGTTACATTTTAAAAAATGTTGTTACAAAAATATCTCAACAACCCATTAAATTCTGAGTTAAAAGCTTGATTTGAAATTCTGACATTGCTGAGATGTCCTCTGTTTGCCTCCACATGTGCGTTGTTGACGTTGAAGGCAATGATCCTGCATCACAAACCCCGACGAGGATAGGTACCAAATTCAAATTTAGAAACCTATGATGGGAAATATAAAAAAAAACTCTGACAACAAGAAGAAAACTGAAGCTGAAGATCTGGATCAGCTTGCCACAAAATGTTGTCACTTGACTCTGCAAGATATTATTTATCGATTATGAAATTCAATTCATGCACAAACAAAAGTACATAGACTACCAGAGATAAATCATACACCTTTAAAATAAGTTGTTGAAATATATGATTCAGTTTTTTGAATCATGTTGCCTTCAATAAGAACCTGTTGTCATCAAGAGGGTTAAGCCTTCTAGTAAACTCAGAATAAATGAAAGTTGAAAATATCTCACTAGCATAGAGAAAACCTTATGGTTGTAGTTATCCTTCTATTCTCTCCCTCCCTTTGTCTCTTCATCTCATTGAGCTTTTATTCCTTCTCAATAAGTTAGGGTAGTTCAACTACCTTTCTTTAGTTAAGTCAAATTAGCTTAAATAATTAGTTGAGACAAGTAATAATAGTATATATAAATAAATGTCTTAATTAATAATAAATAAATAGGTGGGACCCCTTGTGACTCCCATTTATTACTTTTAATAATCATCAAACATGAAAAATAAAACTCAATCATTTGATTTCAAATATATCCTCCTTGTAACTCTCGTTCTCATAATTATGATCAAATCTTTTAAATATCAACAAAATATAATATGGCCATATCCAAAAGTATCATAACCATATTGTCCCCAAAAAAACTTCCTAGTTATTTGTTGTAACACACCCGACCCCTGAGTATCTTTCCTAGGGACGGGGCATCAAAATTTCTCTCTTCTTAACATCTCAAATTCTCTATCCGAGGTCTTTATCCTCTTCTACTTACAGGTAGTGTTCTAATGACTAATACCAGGCTCAAATTTGAGCTTTGGGTTGCAAGTTATGGCTTCTCAGAGTTCTTCGGGCATTCATTGGTTGAGGGCCACATGGCTTCCATGTGAATCCACCTCACACGTATTGTCTTCAAGTTCCTTCATCCATGGTGGAATTCCATCCACCGTCTGATCCCACGACTGGAATCAATCTTAGTCTATCACGTAGGCCAATAGGAAATTCGACACTTTGGTGCTTCACGCTTCAACGTTGAACGCCTCCTTACTGTCTACGCACAAGACCTTCCGGAGTCCTGAACTTTCGAAATCTCTTAAGCTTTCCATGTGGTTCCGACCTTCAGCCTTTTGGGTCTCTCTATAACGATACACCCCAAATCCTCTGGAGTCCCAAAGTCCTGAACTCCCAGAGTTCCAGTTACTTCACCAACCACTTTCGCTACGCGGGAACGTACCAGGGAATGACACGTAAAAGGGTCGAGGGTGACACGTGTCACATTCCAATATGCATATAGGGTCTAGGAGAAACATAAATCAGGCTGACATGTGGCACATCGATCATGGATCCACGTCACCCTGGTGATGTCGACTTGCCATGTCACGCCAAACTGACAACCTTCTAATGCCTCTCATATCTCATGGTCAAGATCCAACCACATAGATCCATAGATCTACGACTCTTGTTACTTTGGGGATTTAGCGTTCGGGAATTTTGTGATGCAAACTCCTCTTTTCTCCCAGAGTGCCCAGTCTTCGGACTAAAGGATCTAGCACCATGTGACCCTGTATATCGACGACTAAGGGGGATCCCAAAGGATCCTTAGATCCACGATCCACATTACTTCATGGCTACGACCTTAGGGGGTTTTGGATTTATGGTCGTTCCATTCTCCCAAAGCAGAACTTCACTAAAGTCATCTCAGTGTAGATCCAATGGCTGAGGGAAACCCCAAGCATTCCCAATTGGTGGGTCACGCTACTTCACGATGGAGATTTGGATCCTGGTTTAGTCTGTAAGACAGGTTCATATAACCACTAATGTAACCACCCAACATCTGTCGACCTTATAGGTAATCATGAATCTCGATCACCTTCAGTGGGTATGTGACTATTAGGGCCAACAATACTCCGAAGTTTCGAACTTCTAGAGATCTGAAGATAGAAGGACTTAGCTCCCTTAGGCTTAGCATAGGGTTCTTAGATCTTGGTCACATATGTCCTTCTAACTCTCGCGAGTTAAGCACAACTTCCTCATCGTGAACTTGGTAAGGGCTTGAGCATGATATCCCGGTCGCACAACAAGGATTTTGAAGAAGATATCCTCTTCAGACGGATAGGGCCAGAAGGACGTGATACTTTCTATCTTGACCGTCCTACATGTTTACATCCCACAACACCTTGAACGCTAAGTTGGGGCATGTAGACGCTCAATCAGAAGCATAGGTTCACAAGAAGATAAATGCATACACATAGCTTGATCATTCAATACAAAAACCATTCTTAGATGTATAAATACATTCATTCATCCATTATTCCAATTCAATGCATAAAGTTTGAAAATACTTATCTGAATCAGATAACGTGATGTGACTATTGAAAGAGGTGTATGTTTCCACCCAACCATAGGCTCATCCACTCCTAACGGATTTACCACTGGCCACCCCTGAGATAGACCACGATGCTCTAAGAGAGAGTTCTTTCTTTCGGCTCAGAAACAGTCAGGGACGGAGGTTACTCTCCTCCTCACATAGGATCTTGGCAATGGGTTCTCTCTATACCAAGCAAGGAGGTCTACCTGAGTACTTCCTCAGTCACTCATCACCCTTGTTTATCAGCTTGTTTCATAACGCTGTGTAGCATACCCCTAACCACCAATAGGTTTGGGAATGTCACTACTCAGACACTTAACTGAGTTCTGACATTATATTGTAACGCACCTAATATTCAACTAAGCTATGTCACATAACATTTTCTCTTTTATATACATATATACACACACATACATACATACATATTGACTGTATGCAATTAAACATATACATACAACGCTCTAGAAGAAGCTTCTCATATAAAGCATAAACAAACAGTTGCATTCTGTAAATATACGATTTCAGACTGAATTAATAGTAAGCACAGACATGCAGCATATACAGGGGTATACCCTTAAACGTATAGACAATTATGCTCACACAAGCAATAAAACCCATAAAATAACACATAAATGACAATGCAGCATATAAATTCATCACATAACCGGTACTTATCTTAGTGAGATTGTCACCAACTGCATGCACACCGTCAACAACCCTCCTAGCCTTAGACTACACTGTTCATCACTCTCAACAGTGAGTCACCCCCGAGCTGGGACTAGACTCCACCTGGGAAAGGGATTCCTAACCAGGCTATAGATTCACAGTTAACTGGAAAGACTCCCTCTCAGGTGTTCACTCAACCAAAGCCTACAACCTCTCCTTCCCCACATGCATGTCCCACCTAAGGAAGTGTGCCCCTTCTCTACTCAAAATTCCTTCAGCTGCCCCACTTCCCTTTCAAGGATTTAGCAATAAGCCAGACCAGAAGTCTCAGAGCGTTGTAGCTGCAGTTTAGCACCTTCAGGAAATCGATTTTCAGCAATTCTCTCACTCAGACAATTGCTCACGGGCTTGACAACTCGCCTCTTCAATCCCGCTCCCAAGCTGACAGGGACACCAATAGGAATGGTTATCAATCTAGTCTGGGTACAGTGGTAGGAAGATACAAGGTAGCTCAAGAACTGATGGAATGTATCACGGATAATGGTTCTCTAGTTGCAGGAAAAATGGTAAGGTTCTTTGCAATTCTCCCTCCCACAATGGCCCATCCCCCCAAAGGAACTAAGTCTCGACAATAAGTATGCATGTTTCCAACTTGACACTTGTCATGTTGGAAGCTACTCTGATACACTTGTCCCCTACTTTAGGACTTGGGATAAATTAATTATCCATACTTTATGTTTTTAATAAATATTAATATAATGTTTCTTTTCGGCTTTAATCTCTCTATCTTAGCCCTGTTCTTAACTTAAGGCCCTCCCTTTCCCTATTTGGTTGGAATCTAGTCTCCCTTCTCTTTTATCGTGGTTGGTCTACGTGCAACAATGTATTTTATATTAATCATGAAACATATACAAAATAGGCGCACTGGCCTTTAACATCTAGGCACTCTGGCCTAATTCCAAAACATAAGCGTTCTGGCTTATAATACTGGCTCACCAGCCTATAATGCATATCATATACATAAAGGTTCTCTGACCTTAATATTGCGTGCACTTTAGTTACTGCGCGCAGTATCTGCTAACCTCAAGGTTGCGCGCTCTTTAGTTACTGCGCGCTATATCCTCTGTCTTTAAGGTTGCACGCACTTTAATTACTATGTGCGGTATCCAGAAATGTGCACATTACATCACTTTACTACGCAGTATATGCGCGCACCATGCCATGAAAGGTGTATTAAAAAAATGATGTCTAAACAACTCACTAGCTTAATATACTTGGATTATATTTACATTTGGGTTCATTCGAGGGACATTACAATCCCCTCCCCTTATTTATGCACTGTCCTCAGTGCATCATGTACCGATATACAACAAAATTTTCAAAGTTTTTCAAAAAGATGTGTGCCTGTATTGCATCCTTATGCTCCCAAGTAGCATCTTCAGGTCCATACTAGGTGCATTGGACCTTTACAAGCCCTATGGCTCGATTTCGGAGTTGTTTGATTTTTCGATCCAAAATGCGCACCGGATGCACTTGGAAAGCGCCTCTATGCTCCACTTGAATGATATTCCAATCAATAACATGATTAGCATCAGGTATGTATTTCTTTAGCAATGATACATGGAATACATTATGAACAAACATAGATACAGGCAATGCAATCATATAAGCAACTGGACCAATCCTCTCTAGGATTTCAAATGGTCCACAAAATCTAGCTGTCAACTTGGCGCAGCTTCCCAGCTTCAGGGAAGTCCTGTTAGCTTTCACTTTCAGGAAAGCATGATCACCCACTTTGAATTCTCTGTGGATTTTATTTTTATCAGCATAAATTTTCTATCTGTCTTGGGTAGGTTTCAAATTCTGATTAATTTTTAACATTTGGTCCTCCATCTCCTTGAGCAACTCTAGCCCAACTATTGTTCTATCAACTGGATTATCCCAGCTTACTAGAATCTTGCACCTTCTGTCGTAAAGTGCTTCAAATGGGCTCATCTTTAATGATGTCTGATACCCAATGTTGTAAGCGAATTCTACTAAATGTAGGTAATCTTCCCATTTTGATGGTTTATCCATCACATACATTCTCAACATATCTTATATCACTCTATTCACCCTCTCCATCTGCCCATAAGTCTCAGGATGGTAAGCTGTACTAAAGTTCATATTCGTTCCGAATCCTTTGAACAATCCTTTCCAGAAATTTGAGGTGAATTTCAGATCTCTGTCAGACACAATCGTTTTAGGAATTCCATGCAATCATGCTACTTCCTTCATGAAGATATCAACAACATTTGTTGCCTTGTGAGTAGTTTTTAGTGGAATAAAATGGGTAGCTTTTGTAAGCTTGTCCACCACCACCATAATCGAATCATGTAGCTTGCCTGTTCTGGGAAATCCTGTAATAAAATCCATTTTCACTACTTCCCACTTCCATTCAGGAATGGGCAAAGGTTGCAGCAATCTTGTTGGGTGCTTATGTTCTATTTTAACTTTCTGGCATTCCATGCACCTAGTGATGTATTCTTCAATTTCTCTCTTCATACCTGGCCAAAAGTATTGTCTCTTGACCACTCCTACAGTTTTCTGATATCCAGGGTGCCTTGCATAAGGAACATTATGCATCTCATGCAAAATTATACATTTCAAGTCCTGGACATTTGGTACAAAAATTATGTTCTTGTGCAGCAGTATTCCTTCCACTCCCAACTTATAACTATCCATCTTTTGTGGTGTCTTACCTTGCTGTAATTTTTCTATCAATTCTTTGTACTACAGGTCTGTATTTGCAGCCTCCAAAATTTTTATTTTAACATCAGTTTGATACATGCTGATGGCTATAGCATGAACCTCATGCACCCTCCTACTGAGTGCATCAACCACTTTATTTTCTTTCCCTTTGATATGTTTTATATCAAAGTCATATTTGCTTAGAAATTCTAACCATCTGCTTTGTCTAGCATTTAGATTTGGCTGGTCAAATAGATATTTCAAACCATTGTGGTCTGTTCTTAGCTCAAACCTTTTCCCCATGAGGTAGTGTCTCCATTTCCTCAGGGCATGCACTATGGCTTCCAACTCCAAATCATGAGTGGCATAGTTTCTTTCATTCTCCTTCAACTTCCTTGATTCATAGCATATCAAAAATCCATTTTGACTGAGGACTCCACCAAGTCCTTCATTAAATGCATTTGTGCATACAATGAAATCTTCATTTGTGTCTGCAATTCTTAGTATTGGAGCACTTGTCAATAATTGTTTCAAATGTTGGAAACTCCTTTCACAGTCTGATGTCCACTGAAACTTCATACCCTTTCTTTGCAAGGAAGTGATTGGTTGTGATATCTTTGAGAATCCTCCAATAAATCTCCTATAGTAGCCTGCAAGGCCCATGAATGATCTGACCTCTGTCACATTCTTTGGTGCTGACCATTCCCTAATGGCTTCAATCTTCTCGGGGTCCACTGCTATCCCACCTTTTGAGATGATATGCCCTAAATAATGAATTTGTTTCTAATAAAATGAGCACTTGCTCAATTTGGCATACAACTGATGCTCCCTTAATACTTGCAACACCATCCTCAAATGATGTTCAAGTTATTCCTATGTCTTAGAGTATATAATAATGTCATCCAAAAAGACAATGACAAACTTGCCTAAATATTCTCGGAAAACACCATTCATTAAGCACATGAAAACAACTGGTGCATTTGACAACCCAAATGGCACCACTGTGAACTCATAATGACCATACCTTGTCCTGAAGGCAGTTTTGTTGATATCTTCTTCCTTAATACTTACCTGATGGTATCTCGATCTGAGATCTATCTTTGAAAAGATCTTTGCATCCTTCAATTGATCGAAAAGATCATTGATCCTTGGTAGAGGATACTTGTTCTTTACAATCACTTTATTCAATTGTCTGAAATCAATGCACAACCTTAACGTTCCATCTTTATTTTTCACAAACAAGATTGGGGCACCCCAAGGTGACACACTTGGGCATATATACCCTTTCTTCAGAAGTTCTTCAAGCTACATTTGCAACTCTTTCAATTTTGGTGTACTCATTATGTAAGGAGTCTTTGACACGAGAGCTGCTTCTAGTGTCATATTTATAGAAAAATCAAGGTCTCTTTTTGGGGGTAGTCCTGGTACCTCCTTGAATACATCTTCAAACTCTTTCAGGACTGCATAATCTTCCAAATTTGGCACCTTGTCTTTAGGTGTCTCCTCCATATGAGCTGCAAATATTTGACATCCTCTTCTATAACATTTCTTCAGCTGCAATGCTGAAATTTCTCTAACGGTTACTACCCTGGAATTCCCTGCACTTTCCTTTGGTTCCCTTATTCATCCAAGCAAGTGAATGTTTTGTTATGAAAATACAATAGAGCATGATGTGGGTCCAACCAATCCATCTCGATTAAACAGTCATAGGAACCTAAAGGTAAGATATTCAATTCTGCCTTGGTGTTCAGTACGTTCATGTCCATGAGACATGACTTAACCATCTCATTAACCTTTCTTTTGGCTCCTGTAGCCAAGTGTACCAACCAAGATTTTCCATGCTTGCTTCTTCGAAATTGCAAACTTTCTACCATCTTAGGATCTATATAAATATGAGTAGCTCCTGAATCAATTAAAATAGCAATGGTTTCGTTGTTAATAATACCTTCCACTTCAATCATGTGTGATTGATATTCTGCTTGCTTGTTATCCAGGGCTGCATAGATCCTTGGCACATTTCTGCCCATGTCCTCCACTGTTTCAACTTGTTGTACATTACAAACAATCCTTCATTTTTCACCTCTGTGAGGCCAATCTCTGAATATATGATCTCCTTTACAACCCTAACATTGAATAGGTGGTTGACTTGGCCTTTGGCCTTCTACCTCTATCGTTTTGGGCTCCTTAGAAGTTGGTGTTCCCTGTGGATTATTTCTGAAGAATGATGGTTTAAATCCTTTCTTACTGATCCACCTTGAAGTTATTTTTGTCTTCCCAAGCTTTTTAGAAAGTTGGCCTTACTTTTTGCTGATCATATAGACATTTATCTCACCTTATGGTCTCTTCCAATGTCTTGGGATCATCATATTGTATTTTGTCGCTGATGAATGATGACAATCCACTCAAATACCTTTGAATTTTAACTATCTCATCCTTGATGAAGGAGACGTACTTCAACAGTTCTAGGAATCTTATTTCATATTCATCTATGGTCATGCTTCCAAGTTTGAGTTCAAAGAAATCTTTCATTTTCTTGTCATAATACCTCTTAGTCAAGTACTTCTTCTCAAAATACCTCTTAAATTCCCTCCAAGTAACGCTCTTCTCTTTAATCTGTTGTACCTGCACAAGCTGATCCCACCACATGGATGCCTTTCCTTTGAGTTGATAGATGGAAATTCTACCCTCTACATGAGAGGAATAATTGTGTAATTGAAAATGCTTTCTCATGCCCAGCAACCATGTTTCTGCATCTTCATCCTTCTTATGCTCACCATCAAATGTAGGAGGTTTGATTTTGTTCATTTCTTCTCATAGTTCATCCACCCCAGACCTCTTATACTATCTTCAAGGGGATGGACTTATGATGCTACCTTCTCTTTTATTAGAATGCTTCGGGGAGTGACGGTGGTGTCTGCTAACATTTCTTGATTTCTTTTTCTCATCCGAAGGTTTATGACTTCCAAATTTGCTCGAGTCACTTTCTTTTTCCAATTTTTTCTATTATGTTCAAACTTTGCAATAACTTCATGTTGAAGTCATCCTGCTGCTCTTTGGCTCTCATAATCCTTTCATTATCAGCTTTATGGCTTTGGACATCCTTTTGAAAAATCTTAATGGTCTCCACCATATTCAGGTTTTCATTCCTTTCCTCTCCATGTCCATTGGAGTTGGTTCCTTCAATGTCCAAATGGACATTCATTCCTCTTCTCTCATCTTGTTGACTATAATTTCCCCGTGTCTCTTCCATTCCTATGGATTCAGTACTTGATCTAATATGATCTAGTTGTTGTTAATTCTGCAAAATGTGCAGGCATTAAAACTTATTAGGATAACTAAATCAACAATCCACAAGAAATAAGAACTATTTCGGCTCAATAAATATATCAGAACTATCCTTTCTGATTTCTTGGTGTTGTCACCATGACAATTCTTAGACAAGACCCAAGGTTTGAGAACTTGGCAAGAACTACATCATCGCATAGAGATACATCAGGCAAAAGGTGGTTTGCCAAAAGCACTTTTGCATAAGCTACAATGTCACGTGCTTCAATATGTCAAATCCACCATTCGTGGGAGAGGTGACAGTTAGTCAGATCACTCTATCTTGTTCACTCATACATGATAGCCATTTGGAGTTAGGTGAATTCCGCCATGTAATGAACTCAAAAAGTTTAATCATTTGAAATGGATTAGCCGAGCATGGCAACCCATTGCACTTGTGTGCAAGTCTATCAGGGATTCATGATTGAGGATCTATAATTACCAACTCTCAGGTATGAAAGCATCATCTTATCCATCAACGAGCAATCTCCAAACTGGTTCGAACTTCTCATTTCTGCAAAAGTATTTTGGTGTCCACCAAACTATGGTATATGGACCCAGTTAAATCCAATGAGACTGGTTATTCGGGCAACATGCTAAATTTTCCTATGAGTACGAAGGAAAAGGTAGTCGCACAGATACTGGCGACTAAATTTCACATAGTACTTGTTACTGATTCAAGATTGGAAATCAGGCTGAATCCAATCATGAGAGATCTGATTATCAACAAACCAACTGCTAAGAAGAAACGAAGCAAGCGACAGAAGAAAGAACCCATCGCTGAAGCGGCTGAGAGTGTTGGAGAGAATCAACCGGTCTAGTTAGATTATTTAAAGGAGGAGCTAGCTAAGATGAAATGATCCCTCAAATATAATTGAGTATATTTCAATGATTTTTGGATAGATGATAGCAAAGGTAAGGAAGCTCTGGAGATGGTAGACCTGTTCTTGTACAGTCTCTTTAAATAGGGCCACTACTATTTTGAATCATCCCCTTTTGTAATTTTGGATTTTGAATGAATATATAAGAACATAAGCGTATTTTGTACTGCTTATGATAGGATTACACTGATGGTGTTACAAATCTTGTTTCCTTTAATATTATGTGCCTTCTGGTAACTTATATTTCACCTTCAACTGTTTGAATAAAACCCATAATTCATCTCACTCGCTTAACTCATTTTAAATAATACTTCAATGCAATTGTGTATTCCTCTTTCTTTGAATACTATGTAAATTTCCTATTTAAACTCAGGCTCGTCGTCTTAATTAGCTTTTCAGACGATTTCGCGTGCATAAAATTCAATCTGTGCAACTTTATCTGCTATACATTTCCTCTTCGTTGTGCCAATAACTTGCGTGCACTACTTCTGCATTGCGCGCCAATATCCAATGCGCACTCTTTATGCATCTCACTCGGATATTCCACATGCATTTCTCTCTATGCATTGAACCCTGCTAAAGTTCAATATGCCTTACCGTGTACAATAATTTGTATGCCCCATCGAATATTTTGTCGCTACCGCACACCACTGCCTGCGCACACCTTTGTCTGTTCTATAGAAATACAAATCATACTCCTACTGTGTACACACCAACCAAACTTCATTGTGCCTTACAATATTGTGCACACCACGTGCACCTTTACTATGTGTGTGCACTCCACGCAATGCTAAATTTAGCGTGCGCACCCCTACATATTATTCTTCTGTGTGGTCGCTCAATTTTCCATAAACGAAATATACTATATACCATACTATAATATCGTCTCCATTCAACTTGTTTGGCCCATTCAGCCTCAGTGTCGAAAAATGATGCTCTGATACCATACTGTAGCATGCCCCTGACCACCAGCAGGCCGGGGAATGTCACTACTCAGGCACTTAACTTAGTTCTGACATTATATTGTAACACACCCAGTATTCAACTGAGTTATGTCACATAACTTTTTCTCTTTTATATACGTATATACACACACACACATACATACATACATAGTGACTGTATGCAATTAAACATATACATACAACACTCTAGCAGAAGATTCTCATATAAAGCATAAACAAACAGTTGCATTATGTAAATATACAATTTAAGATTGAATTAATAGTAAATACAAACATGCAGCGTATACAGGGGTATACCCTTAAACATACGGACAATTATGCTCACACAAGCAATAAAACCCATAAAATAACACAAATGAAAATGCAGCATATAAATTCATCACATAACCGGTACTTATCTTAGTGAGAATGTCACCAACTGTGTGCAGACCGTCCATGAACCTCCCATCCTTAGACTACATTGTTAATCACTCTCAACAGTGAGTCACCCCAGAGCTGGGACTAGACTCCACTCGAGAAAGGGATTCCTAACCAGGCTATAGGTTCATGGTCAACCAGAAAGACTCCCTCTCTGGTGTTCACTCAACCACAGCCTACAACCTCTCCTTCCCCACATGCCTGTCCCACCCAAGGAAGTGTGCCCCTTCTCTACTCAACAGTCCTTCAGTTGCCCCACTTCCCTTCCAAGGCTTCAACAACAAGTTGGATTGGAAGTCTCAGAGTGTTGTAGCTACAGTTTATAACCTTCAGTAAATTGATCCTCAACAATTCTCTCTGTCAGATAATTTCTCACGGGCCTGACAACCCACCTCTTTAATCCCACTCCCAAGCTAATAGCGACACCAACAGGAATGGTTATCAATCTGGTCTGGGTATGGTGGTAGGAAGATACAAGGTACCTTAAGAACTGATGGAATGTATCACGGATACTGGTTCTCTGGTTGCAGGAAAAATGGTAAGGTTCTCTGCAATTCTCCCTCCCACAATGGCCCATCCCCCCAAAGGAACTAAGTCTCAGCAATAAGTATGCATGTTTCCAAATTGACACTTGTCATGTTGGAAGATGCTCTGATACACTTGTCCCCTACTTTAGGACTCAAGATAAATTAATTATCCGTACTTTATGTTTTTAAGAAATATTAATATAATATTTCTTTTTGGCTTTAATCTCTCTAGCTTAGCCCTGTTCTTAACTTTAAGCCCTCCCTTTCCCTATTTGGTTGGAATCTAGTCCCCCTTCTCTTTTATCATGTTCGGTCTATGCGCAGTGATGTATTTTATATTAATCATGAAACATATACAAAATAGGCACACTGGCCTTTAACATCTAGGTGCTCTAGCCTAATTCCAAAACATAAGCATTCCGGCTTATAATACTGGCTCACTAGCCTATAACGCATATCATATACATAAAGTTTCATTGACCTTAATATTGTGCGCACTTTAGTTACTGTGCGCGGTATCTGCTGACCTCGAGGTTGCATGCTCTTTAGTTAGTATGCATTGTATCCTCTGTCTTTAAGGTTGCACACACTTTAGTTACTACGTGTAGTATCCAAAAATGTGCACATTACATCACTTTACTGCGCAGTATATGCACACACCATACCATGAAAGGTTTATTACAAAAATGATGTTTAAACATCTCACTAGCTTAATATACTTGGATTATATTTACATTTGGGTTTGGCCAAGGGACATTACACCCTGCTAGCCACATCCTGTGACCAAAACATGTTCATTTCTTAGTTCTTCCTCGAACTTGAGAGCTTAGTCTCTCTTCTCTGCTTCTCTTCACATGTCTTCCTCTTCACACCACGTCTTCCTTTCTTTCCTTCCTCAACAAGATTGCATGTGGTCCAAATTCCCAGTCAGTGTTCAGGTCTGAAAGCCTTACAGATGGGCACTCTGCCCCATCCCCTTAGTAAATCTTGAGGAGGTCTTCCCACCTACCAGCCTGATTGTAATTCATTCTTGGATTAGAGGACTCTTCTGGTCCTGAGCAATTAAATCCAACAAGGCACTGGTTTAGTGGGGGTTATCTCAACCATGCCTGGTTCCCCTCACCTTATCTTTCATAGCATCCATGGTCTATCTTGGTAAACCCCCCTTTCAACAATTATGCAACACTTATCCATTTTCTATAATAACAAAAATTACATTCATTGACCTTTTATACAAAGGTTCATCAAATGAAACATTCACACATATCAAGTTTTCCATAGCCTCTTGGAAAATATAGTTATATTTAAAAAATGGGGGAAACATGGGTGTTACAACCCCCTCCCCCTTAAAGGAATATTGTCCTTGATGTTCTATCTATCAATGTGATATGTATATACAGAATTAAATAAAAATGGATATGCTTGTTTCATGGCATCCTCCATTTCCCAGGTAGCCTCATCTAGGCCAAAGTGTTTCCACTACACCTTGACTTGTGCAATGGTTTTGTTCCTGAGTGAGGTTTCCTTCCTGTCTAGTATGCATCGAGGTTCTGGCAGGAATTCTCCCTCCAGCTCCACCTGAATCATAGACCATTCAATTATATGATTAGAATCATGTACATATTTCTTCAATAATGAAACATGGAAAACATTATGTTCCTTCATTGTGGGAGGGAGTGATAGCTTATAGGCTACAGGTCCCACTCTATCTAAGATTTCAAAGGGTCCACAATACCGGAGTGCCAGCTTGGCACAAGCTCCTGTTCTCAAGGAACTCTTCCTGGGTCTAATTCTAAGATAGACATGGTCTCCTATCTTGAACTCTCTGGGAGTTCTCTTTCTGTCGGCGTAACTCTTCTGTCTATCCTGAGCATTTTTTACATTTTTCTTAATCTGAATTACTTATTGTTCCATTTCTTTCAGCATGTCGGGTCTGATTGTAATTCTATCCACTGGATTACTCCAACAAATTGGAATATTGCACTGTCTACCATAGAGGGCTTCAAAAGGGATCATCTTCAATGAGTTTTGATAACCATTGTTGTAAGAAAATTCTACCAATGGCAGGTAGTCTTCCCACTTTTGAGGATGATGCATTACATGCATCCTTAACATGTCTTCTAATATTTGGTTCACTCTTTCTGTTTGTCCATCCATTTGAGGGTGATAGGTGGTGCTAAACAACAATTTATCTCAAAACCAACCATTAAGGATTTCCAAAAGCTTGAATTAAATTTTGTGTCTCTGTCAAATACAATCTCCCTAGGCATGCCATGCAGTCTGAATATATTGTTCATGAAGATGTTGGCAATATATATTGCCTTGCAAGTTGATTTGATAGGAATGAAGTGAGCAAACTTGTTCAATTTGTCCACCACTATCATGATGGCATCATTCTGCTTAGCCGATTTTGGTAAGCTGGTGATGAAATCCATGGAGATGGTTTCCCATTTCCATTTTGGAATTGGTAGAGGCTGTAACAACCCTGTTGGTTGCCATTGTTTTTCCTTAACTTGTTGGCATTCTAGACACTTAGCCATATAGTCAGCTATGTCCTTTTACAATCCAGGCCAATAGAATTGTTTCCTCGCAGTCGTGACCATTTTCTGATAACCTGGATGACTAGTATATGGTATCTTGTGTATTTCATCCATTATGAACCTTTTCAAGTCGTCACAACTTGGAATATACAATCTAGTTTTGTAGGTCAACAGGCCTTCATCAAGCATCTGATAGCCTTCATATCTTAGCCCTGTGGGCTCTTGATTCAGGTATGACATCACGGTCTTGAAAACTACATGTGTTTCTTGTGCATTCCTGACTCTCTCCCTAACATCCATTTCACAGGTGCTTACCGCTTCCAGGTGAATCATTTTCACACTTCTTCTAAGGGCATCATCCACCCTGTTTTCCTTTCCTTTTATCTGTTTGATTTCGAAATCAAACTCACTAAGGAGAGCCATCCACCTAGCTTGTATAGCATTGAGTTTCAGTTGATCAAACAGGTGCCTCAACCCACAATGGTCTATCATAAGTACAAATCTCCTACCTAGGAGGTAATGCCTCCAAATTTTTAAATCATACACGATGGCATCCAACTCTAGATCATGGGTCATGTAATTGATTTCATGCTCATTCAATTTTCTGGATTACACTCCCTTATTTCATAAGGTCTCCTTCGAGACCCTCCTTACAGGCATCTGTACACATGAGTAAGTCATCATCAGGGTCTGCAATCTTCAACATGGGTGCATGGGTTATAAGGTATTTCAGTTCTTGAAATATTTCTTCACATTCTGATGTCCAAGTGAATTTAACCCTGTTTTTCTGAAGGTAAGTGATTGGACAACCAATCTTGGAAAATCCTTTTANTCTTCCAATACCGTTGGCATCGCAGGTATACGATGTTTCTTCTTTCCCGAATCCTTTTTAAATAAAATGGCCATCTTATAGATTAGATCCATTATAACCTCTGCTGGAATGAATTTGTTTTGAAAGATATTAAGAAGTATATTGTAACACACTGGAGAGAAACAAACTCTCAGATTGCCAAATAGTTGCTCCAGGAATCTAGCCATTACTCCAGACTATCCTCGAAAGGGATTTGTGGGAATCCCAATTTCGAAGAGACTAGATTCTAGACCTGCATAGTGTAAGAACTGTGAAAGAAAAAGTGGGTGGAAGACTCACACTGATAGTTGCATAATGAACAACGGCTTGGACCGATCCATCCCATTTTGCATAAAGCATTCCATGTTAAAACATTTTTCTCCATCGCTAACCAAAATAGAATTTTCAATTTTTATCGCACTTTCCATTTCCATGTGGATCTCCACCGCCATTTGATAACTTCTTCATAAAAAATATTCTTCCATAGCTTCACAGCCCAGCTTGGCAGTGTAGTAGCCTGATTTTTTGTTCTTTTCTCAATAAATAGAATCCGACACATCCTCTTATAGGAGAATAAAACACACTTTCAGAGAGGACGAGTACATGGTTCATTCAACTGTTGACTCACATTCTATATTTAGTTTTGTCACTAATTTCCAACTAGATCTTCTCATGATGTCCATTCCTTTAGAGTGAATATACTTTGCAAATGGAGTCTTCTAATCAGACCTTCAGTTTGAAATTGTTCTTTGATCCTTACTAGGGGTCTTCCCCAATCCTCACACTTATTTTGTTTCCTATGTGCCATCCAGACCAGGCCCTAATCAAAGGGAATGTATTTACCATGGCTTTCCATCTTATTTAACTTACTGACACTATTTTCCTTGGATTCCTGAACCACTCTGTTGAGGAAAAGGTATGGAAAACCTTACTCAAGCATTTTAAAATCTTGTTGAGCTAAGAAAAGATAGTTGGGAATGTTATCCAGGGTTTATAGCCTAAAAAACAATCTCTTAATCCACAAGTATTAATTACAAAGGGTCAAGCTGGTTTTATGTGTTAAATATAAAAGTGCAAAAGAAATAAACTTAAACAAAGTTACATGAATGTGTACAGAAATTATACAAATGTGTACATGGAGATAAAAGCAAAATAATGAACCAGATCATTAAAACACATGTGTGAGATTGAAACAATAATTTGATTTTTCATTTATTTTATTCTGAGATACAAACTGATGCAGCCCCCCTCCCCTTCGGGGTTCTGCGACCTCTCGGTCACTGGATGGTTCTTCTCCTCGAGCTGGAATAGCTCTTTGGTTCCTGCCAGAACCTTCACTAAACAAATCCACAGGTCCTTTTATTATGTTAAGGTCCTAACCCGCACATAGGTAGATCAATGTATTCGGATGTAATAAAGGTCAATATTAATAAGACCTTTCAATAAAATAGAATAAGGCGGATGTAAGAAGACCT
>SNQJ01S0030013.1:70054-94250 GCA_010110895.2 Picea sitchensis
TATTGGTCCATTGTTATTTGTTTTTATTTTTATTTCCATGCTCATGTTTTTATTTAGTTTTTGTTTGATTCTTGTTAATAGCTTAGTTGTTTTCTTTCTAACCTTTTACACCACAGCTGTCATGATTAGCAGAGCCCAACTAGGCATGTAAGCACTCACTTTTTTCTCACACATCGACAAAAAGAGTGCAAACAACAATATTTTATTTCCAAGATGCCATTACCAATCCATTATTGGAGAAAATTTCCCATCCTTTAAAATTAATGATATATTGTTGTGATGTGGCATATTATTCTAGAAAATTATTTAACAACGTATGAATTTCTTGTTTTTGGGTGAATTGTTTTTAGCATATTGTTTCATAAAATTATTTAGTAATGTATGAATTTATTGCTTTTGTATTGATTTTTTTAATTGAGTTGGGATGTGAAATTCATGCAGCATAAATTTATTGTTTAATTAAGGAAAGTGATTTTATAATGAAAGCTAGGTTGAAGCATAAGTGTCAAAATAGAGACGTCAACATTGGCTTGGACAAATTGCCCAAAATTATGATTAGAAAAAGTAAAACTATGAAACATAGAACTAACATGGTTGATTTCATGGTTTCACCCCTCTTCCCACCATAATTTTCGGTAGTTCATGTTAACCAATGATGTCATTTATGTTTACACAATAGTGTGTGTGTGATGAGACGTTTAATGCATCTATCATTGTCGATGTCTAGTGAACAAGTGAGGGCTATCCATCTCATAGGATAACATTACTTTCACTATTGCGATCACATCCTAAATCGAGGAAGAAAACATTCCATGGCCTATATATGAAAGATTCATTCAAACTTACATAGATATATGCCTAAATTTTAGCAATTTGTAGGGTTGCAAATAAAAACAATTTGAATAGTGTCACATAGACACATTGAATAATAACATTTTGTAATTAATTATTTTAGTTATTATTAGGAGGCTAAAATACTTTTTTGTTAATACAAAACGACAAGTCCTCAATGTGGGGGAATTCACCACTAAATATAGTGACTTATGGGGAAAACTATTTACTATACATCGAAAAAAAACTAACAACAATGCGAAAAAAAATGGTCAGCAATGCCAACTAGATTGTACATTATCTCTTTATCTCCTCTACAACCACCTATACAAATTGTTTTCAATTAATTTTATACAATCATTATTTCTTGGTTTATTTCTTTGCCTCTACATTTTTAACATCATTTGCAAATTGCTTTTATCCATGTCAACTAACCATTTTTGTACATTTTATGTATGTTGATATTTCCATCTAGTGCTAAAATTTTACATTCATTTTAATTTTTTTTTCCATTTTGAATGTTTTTTATGAGTGGTTTTGGGGATGACATCAACAATGATGAAGTGGAAAAAATGTCCAAACCATAAAATTTTATGAGTTACTCAAAAAAAAAACTATGCAAGGTGTACCCTTTTATATTTTTCCCCTTATATATTCCAAGGAAGAAAAAACTTTATATTTCATTAAAACAATATACATGTTACTATCCTTATCCATAGAAGAGGACTTCTCAACTTCTTTTTGTTCATCGTTTACCAACAACTTCTACAAGCTCGTTCTATTGTTCAAAACATTACATACATATAATTTTTCTCACATATCCTTACAATGATATCAATAAACTTAAATAGACAAAAGAGGAGTCAAACTCCTTAGCTTACAAAATATGGACATTAAAGATCAAAATACATATCATGAACTAACTGATTATTTTGAAATTCCTGGTAGAAAAAATCCCCCGCATCAAGTTCTAACGCCTCCCTGGACAGTTGATCTGCCTTTTGATTTAATTCCATGTAGATATGACCACAAGAAAACCATTCCAATTCACCCAACAACTCCCTTATCGTTTTCATTAATGGTTATAACCTTGCCACTAGAATTTGGACTTTGTTGTTGACCCAATCCACCTCCACTTTTGAGTCACCGAAAATCTAAAGCTTACGTAGATTTAAAGAAACAAACAGAAAAATTAAAGCCCATATTGTTGCTAGTTATGTCTTCACGTTAGATACTCGGCCTAGAGTGCAACGGATTTCAAAGTGGTGTTCTTCATTTATGTATAGAACCACCCCAAATCCACATATGGTGATGGCCTTGAATGTCTCCATAAAAAAAAAAAAACCACGGTGTTTCTTCCAATACCGTTGGCATCGCAGGTATACGATGTTTCTTCTTTCCCGAATCCTTTTTAAATAAAATGGCCATCTTATAGATTAGATCCATTATAACCTCTGCTGGAATGAATTTGTTTTGAAAGATATTAAGAAGTATATTATAAGACACTGGAGAGAAACAAACTCTCAGATTGCCAAATATTTGCTCCAGGAATCTAGCCATTACTCCAGACTATCCTCGAAAGGGATTTGTGGGATTCCCAATTTCGAAGAGACTAGATTCTAGACCTGCATAGTGTAAGAACTGTGAAAGAAAAAGTGGGTGGAAGACTCACACTGATAGTTGCATAATGAACAACGGCTTGGACCGATCCATCCCATTTTGCATAAAGCATCCCATGTTAAAACGTTTTTCTCCATCGCTAACCAAAATAGAATTTTCATTTTTTCTCTCACTTTCCATTTCCATGTGGATCTCCACCGCCATTTCATAACTTGTTCAAAAAAATATTCTTCCATAGCTTTACAACCCAGTTTGACAGTGTAGTAGCCTGATTTTTTGTTCTTTTCTCAATAAATAGAATCTGACACATCCTCTTATAGGAGAATAAAACACACTTTTAGAGAGGACGAGTACATGGTTCATTCAACTGCTGACTCACATTCTATATTTAGTTTTGTCACTAATTTCCAACTAGATCTTCTCATGATCTCCATTCTTTTAGAGTGAATATACTTTGCAAATGGAGTCTTCTAATCAGACCTTTCAAAAGTTTGAAATTGTTCTTTGATCCTTCCCAGGGGTCTTCCCCAATCCTCACACTTATTTTGTTTCTTATGTGCCATCCAAACCATGCCCTAATCAAAGGGAATGTGTTTACCATGGCTTTCCATCCTATTTAACTTACTGACACTATTTTCCTTGGATTCTTGAACCACTCTCTTGAGAAAAATGTATGGAAAACCTTACTCAAGCATTTTAAGATCTTGTCGAGCTAAGAAAAGATAGTTGGGAATGTTACCCGGGGTTTATAGCCTAAAAAACAATCTCTTAATCCACAAGTATTAATTACAAAGGATCAAGCTGGTTTTATGTGATAAATATAAAAGTGCAAAAGAAATAAACTTAAACAAAGTTACATGAATGTGTACAGAAGTTATACAAATGTGTACATGGAGATAAAAGCAAAAGAATGAACCAGATCATTAAAACACGTGTGTGAGACTGAAACAATAATTTGATTTTTCATTTATTTTATTCTGAGATACACACTGATGCAACTCCCCTCCCCTTTGGGGTTCTACGACCTCTCAGTCACTGAATCGTTCTTCTCCTCGAGCTGGAATAGCTCTTTGGTTCCTGCCGGAACCTTCACTAAAGAAATCCATAGGTCCTTTTATTGAAACCTGCCATGTGCAAATCAAGCACCATGCGCGAGCTTCACCTCCATGTGATCACCAGTTGTGACCATAGGCCTTACCCAAAAGGCACTCGTCGCATTTCACATATCAACAATGTGAAGGAGTCGAGTCCTTGCTATTCAAACTCTCAATTCCTGACATGCGATGGGGCTTAACTAGTTTATCTCCTCCCTTTAATTCCACCACATGGCCTCTGGTTATGAACTGGGGGCTAATCCTCAAAGTGTTTCGGGACTTCATGACTCGTGAAGTTGAAAGACTCCTCGCCTCATATCTTCTGATCCCCGAAACTCCAACAGGGGTCTAGCTCTCACTAGCTCCTACCTCCATATGACCACTGGTTACAAACCATGGCCCAACTCCAATCACATATTGGGACTTCGTGGTTTGCGAAGTGGGAGGACCATTCAACACTTTCCCTCGATGTTTGAATCGCCAAAAACTTTGCTGGGAAATCAATGGTCCACACATGCTCCCAATCTATGGTCGAAATTCCTTCCAGAGTTCGCGGTTTGCGAACTCCTACCCTCTCGTGCTTTGACTTCTCTACACAGTAAGTTAGCAAAATGCTAGTGCGCTACCATGCGTCCTCTGGTGATGGATGGTCCTAAAAGTTTCAGGACTTCTCTCGTGCACTTCCCTAGAGATCCAACGGTTGTTGGTTCAACCTCCCAAATCCGACGGTTGAGACTTGATCTTCTCCCACACTCATTCTTTTAACCTATCCTTTGATCTGACGACTCAGATCTGTTCTCCCTTTTCGGAGGTTCACATTTCACAACTTTAGGGAAGTCTCCACCTCTGTTTTCCCGATGACCAAACCCACGAAACTATGGACACACTGGATCGACGGTTGCAGGTCGTCGTGTCCAATTATCTAGATTCAATTGTGATTTCGCGTATTTGGGAGTCGAAAGACTCTCTCCTTCGTTCTCTCGATCCACGAAACGCCAAAGTTCCTCCTGAACAATCAACGGTCCACAATCCCTCTTGAATCAATGGCTAGGATCAACTCTTGCTATTCCTTCCCACGCTTCCGTCTTCTGCTAGACTTAGAAGATTTCTCAAAGTTCGAAGATCTCAATTCTTCGCTCCTTCTGTGAGTCCGATCTCTAGATCTCATCAAAACTTGCGACAAAGTGTTATCCCTTCTAAGATTTTACCCTTAGGAAGGATTTGATCTCCTACGCACACCTTGCATCTCAAGATTTGGAATAACTCAATTCGAAGGATTTTCTTGAAAAGGAAAATGTTTTTTGCCCACCTGGCGTTTCTCTACATTGGTTCTTCGAAGCTTGTTGGCTTCTTGACGTTGTGCACACCTTGCACTTGGTCTAAGTTTCTCTGATTCTCTCTAATATTCTCTCTGAGTCAATCCTAAACTCAGTCGATGCACACCTTGCATTCGAGATGCACACCTTGCATACAAGTATCATAAGAGAAACGATTGAAACTCAACCAGCTTCGTCACAAATTCATACAGTTAATCTCTCGAACACTCATACATGAGAATGAATTGTAACAAATCATACAAATAGAATAGCATTCATTCAATCACAAATGAAATGAACACAGTCCAAAGGTTTGGGACAATTTATGTTTGTTCTATTCATTTATGAAAACAAAATACATAGTATTTCTGCTATTCTACTCTGCTCTACTGATCTCTCTTACAATACTCCTCCATACTACTTTATTACAATGTAAAAATAAACTATCTAAGGACCAGCTCCATGATCTCTCTCATCCTGTTCTGAAATCTATCATTTCAAACTTCAAAACTAACACCTACTTCGTCCTATTACAATAACTACTAATTACTACCAGATAGAGTCGACACTCCATATCTCCAGTTTCTTACAGTCCTTCAAGACTTTACAAACAAGTTACATTTTAAAAAATGTTGTTACAAAAATATCTCAACAACCCATTAAATGCTGAGTTAAATGATCGATTTGAAACTCTGACATTGTTGAGATTTCCTTTGTTTGCATCCACATGTGCGTTGTTGACCTTGAAGGCGATGCTCCTGCATCATACTCCTCTAGTTAAAAATTTCCATGAACTCTTGTCCATGATCTCCTCTACTGTCTTTCCATGCTTCAAAATATCAGGTTCTGTAACTCAACTTTCATCTTCCATTAGATGATCTTTCCACTTCACTAAGTTTTCAGGATATGTCTTTTTTCTGTTTTTCTTTCCATCTCATTGTTCGATGATTTTCTCCATCTAAGGTTTTTTTGTTGTGCGTAAATTCTCTTCCCACTGAATTTATTTCTGATCATCTGATTCTCCTACTTCATCTCTCTTGTAATGATACAGGTCTGCAACATTGAATATCAGCGATATCCCAACATTGTCTAGCAACTCAATCTCATAAGCATTGGCTGCGAATTTTCTGAGAATCCTGCATGGTCCTATCTTTTTCATCTTTAATTTGTTGTATGTTCCCCTTGGAAACCTCTCCTTTCGCAAATGAGATAAAACTTCATCTCCAACTTCGAATTGAACTTCTCTTCTCTTTTTATCAACTCTGCTCTTGTATTTCTGACTGTTGTCCTGTAACTGCTCTCTAACTCTGTCATGGAGTTCCTACATTTTTGTTGCAAAATCCACTGCTCCAGCACTTCTGAACTCATATTGACTCGAATCTCTCAACTCCGTAATCTCTCTTGGCTGTATACCATACACAATTTCAAATGGACTTTTCCCTGTGCTCTTGTTCACTGAATTGTTGAATGCAAATTCTACCTGTGCCAGAATCTGATCCCATTGTCGACCTTGCTCAGTGACTAAACTTCTCAATAAGTTTCCAAGACTTATGTTTACTAATTCAATATGTCCATCTTTCTAAGGGTGATATCCTGAACTAAAGGATAAGTTCGTCCCTAGCCTCTTCCATAGGGTCCTCCAAAAGTGTCCTACAAATTTGGTGTCCCTGTCTGAAACTATGCTCCTCGACAATCCATGTAGTCTTACTACTTTTCTGAAAAACAAATTGGCGATGTGTGTGGCATCGCTTGTCTTTTGGCATGGTATGAAATGTGCCATTTTTTAGAATATGTCCACCACAACAAATATGGAATCGCTCCCCTTTTGATTTCTAGGCAATCCCAAAATAAAATCCATACTGATTGCATCCCATGACATCTTTGGAATTGGTACTGGTTGATACAAAACAGTGTTCTATTGTCTTCCTTTTGCATATTGACAAATTCTGCATCTATTCACAAACTTTTTCACTTCTACTGTCATGCTCGGCCAATAATACAAATTACTCAGCTGTGAAAATGCCTTATTGTGACCAAAGTGTCTAGCTAAACCTCCACTGTGTTTCTCTTTAAGTAGGTTGTCTCTCATTGAGAATTTTGGAATGCATAATTGGCTCCCCTTGAAAAATAATCCATCTTGAATCAAATATTTAGTTTATGGGATTCTGTCTCCCAATAAAGGATTCTTGCATGCCTCATAAGCTTCCTTGAAATCTGCATCTTCTTTATACATCTCCTTGAGGTGTTCGAACCCCAAGGTCTCCACCTGGAATTCCTGTACAATCAAACTCCTCCTACTCAAAGCATCTATGACTTTGTTAGCAGTTCCCGCAATGTGTTTAATAACAAAAGTAAAGTTATGCATGAATTCTACCCATTTTGCATGTTTCTGATTCAACTTTTCTTGCCTAGTAATAAATTGCAAAGCATGATTATCACTATACAAGACAAATTCTTTAGGAATTAGATAATGCATCCATTTTTTCAATGCTTGAATCACCGCATAAAATTCCTTGTCATACGTGGAATACTTTTGCTTGGCATCATTAAGTTTCTCACTGAAATAATAAACTGACCTATTATCTTGACTCAAGACTGCTCCAATAGCTAATCCACTTGCATCACATATCACCTAAAATGTTTTTCCAAAATCTGGTAAGACCAGAATTGGCTGCTCTGTGATTTTCTCCTTCAACACTTTGAAACTTTTTTCAGCTTCCTCTGTCCAATTGAAGGACTTGTGATTCTTCTTCACAATGTCCAACATGGGTGCACATATGCCACTGAAATTTCTGATGAATTTTCTATAAAAACTCGCTAACCCATGAAAACTTCTTACCTCAAATATGTTGCTCGACAACGACCATTCTCTGATCACTCTCACGTTTTCTGGGTCCATCTTTAATTCATTTGAAGAGATTACGAAACCCAAATATACGAGCTCCTTCTTCATAAAAGAACTTTTTTTTCAGATTTATCAACAATTTTTCTTACTGCAACCTTTCCATCACTGATGTTAGATGTCTTAAGTGTTCTTCCTTTGTCTTACTGAAGACGAGTATGTCATCCATATATATTATGACAAATTTTCCTATGAAGTCTTTCAACACTTCATTCATCAACCTCATAAATGTGATTGGTACATTTGTCAATCCAAACGGCATGACCATCCATTCAAACAATCATTCATTTGTCTTGAATGTTGTTTTCCATTCATCTCCCTCTCTCATTCTTATTTGATGATATCCGCTCTTCAAGTCTATCTTGGGAAAATATCTTGCTCCACTCAGACAGTCCACTCGATAAAGGGAATCAGTATCTAATGGTTATCTTGTTGATGGCTCAGGAATCTGTACACATCCTCCATCCTCCATCCTTCTTTGGACTTAATACAATCGATAATGCACATGGGATTAGGATTTCTCTAACTAAACCTTTACCCAACAACTCTTGGACTTGATTTTTTACTTCCTCATTCTCTCTAGGTGTCAACCTATAAGATGCTTTGTTTGGTAAACTAGCTCCTAGAATAAGGTCAATATGATGGCTTATACTCCTAATGGGTGGCAATGAGTGTGGTAAATCATCCACAACTATATCAACAAAGTTCTCTAACAATTCCTGGATTTCTATAGGCAAATCTTCTACAAAATTATTTGTAAGGATAACTCTAGGCTTCCTCACTACAACAAATTGCATTTCTTTCTCCTTCTTGACTTCATTCAAGAGTTCCTTCCCACTCATGAGAAGTATGCTTGAACTAGCTTCTCTCTTTTTCTCTTTGTCTTGTATGGGTAACAACATATGTGTTCTGCCATTTTTCTCTAGGGTATACATATTCTTCCTTCCATCATGGACAACCTTTCGGTCATACTACCACAGTCTCCCCAATAAAATATGATAGAAATCCATAGGAATTACATCACATAATATTTCATCTTTGTAACCTTCTATTTTAAATTCAACTTGACATTTTTTACTTACCATGACTTGATTTCCTTTTTGCAACCTCGATACCTTGTATGGATTTTGATGTGCAGTTGTCTTTAATTCCAACTTCTCCACCATCTCTGTGGATACTAGATTGTTAGTTCCCCCACTGTCTATGATCACCTTGCAAAATCTATCTTTCGACTTGCAAGCAGTTTTGAATAGGCTTTCTCATTGAACTGGTTCCTCTGGTTCCTTTTCTGGTTTAAGAAGAACCTTCCTCATCATAAGGTTTCTTCCTCCTTCTACAACTTCTACTTCCACATGCTTATGTGCTTTGACAATGAGTGCTTCTCCACCTTCTTCTCTCTTTCTGTCAGGACATTCCCAAGATTCGTGTCCTTCCTTTCCACAGGTATAACATTTAACTACGCCTCCTTTGGATCTTCCTCTTCCTCTACCTCTGGAAAAAGAACTTCTTCCTGCATATTGTCCTTCTTTAGAACTTCCACCCTTCTCATGGTGACTATGTTGTTTGTTAGCTTCAGGCTTCGACTTCTAGGACTTTTCTCTGCTAGTTCCCTTGCCTATGCTTCATTGGCTTTGCCTCCTGGCCAATTTTTCTTCATCTTTCAAGGCTGATTGATATGCATCCTCGACTATACTAACCAACATCACATCGATCTCTTCTTGGATTTCATATCTCAGCCCATTGATATATCTAACTGTCTTCTCATCTTCATTATCTTTCTGTCCATCCCTGATGTTTAGTTGGTAAAATTATTCAGTGTATTCCTTCATTGGTAAACCCCTTTGTTTCAGGTTCTGCAATTTTCTGTAAAGGTTTATTTGGTAATCCTTCGGGATAAATTTGGCCTTCAATTTGGCTACCATCCTATCCCAATTTTTAATTTTCTACTTACCATTTCTCCTGCGTTGGGATTGCAGTTCATCCCACCATAACGCTGCATGACCTTTCAGTCTTTTCACTGCATGCTTCACCATCTTATCTTCTTCGATATCTTCATAATCAAAGTATTTTTCCATAACACGTACCCAGTCTAACAATTCTTCAACTTCCAAATTTCCCTTGTACATAAGTACCTCTATCCTTGCTCTGGCTCCTATATTTGAAACAACTTTTATCAAGTGATCTTGTGCAGCATCCTCTGCTACATTTGCTTCGCCCTCTGCTTCTTCTTTTCTCTTAGCTTTATTGATATCACCAGTGTCTGGTGCTCTTCTCTGTGCTATCTCCATGGCGTCCAATATCATTCAGAGTTGCCTCATTTCTTCTTCCATTTCTACATTCGCTCTGCACCTCCTTGGTGGCATGATTTCACTCTGTCACCTACAAACATAAATCAAATTCTCGATACCATGAATGATACCAACTTTCCTCCTTTTTCCTGTTGTCTGCAAACAAAATCAAAATATGAGCTCTGATACCACTTGATGTATCCCCCCTCCCCTTCGGGGTTCTGCGACCTCCCGGTCACTAGATCGTTCTTCTCCTCGAGCTGGAATAACTCTTTGTTTCTTGCCAGAGCCTTCACTAAACAAATACACAGGTCCTTTTATTGAAACCCGCTGTGTGAAAATCAAGCACCAAGCACGAGCTTCACCTCCATGTGATCACCGAATATGACCACAGGCTATTCCTTCCCGTTCTTCCGTCTTCTGCTAGACTTAGAAGATTTCTCAAAGTTTGAAGATCTCAATTCTTTGCTCCTTCTGCGAGTGCGATCTCTGGATCTCGTCAACACTTGTGACAAAGTGTTATCCCTTATGATATTTTACCCTTAGGAAGGATTTGATCTCCTACGCACACCTTTCATCTCAGGATTTCGAATAACTCAATTCGAAGGATTTTCTTGAAAAGGAAAATTATTTTCGCCCACTTGGTGTTTCTCTATGCTGGTTCTTCGAAGCTTGTTGGCTTCTTGACACTGTGCACACCTTGCACCTGGTCTAAGTTTCTCTGATTCTCTATGATCTTCTCTTTGAGTCAATCCTAAACTCAGTCAATGCACACCTTTCATTCGAGATGCACACCTTGCATAAAAGTATCAGAAGAGAAACGATTGAAACTCAACGAGCTTCGTCACAAATTCATATAGTTAATCTCTCAAACACTCATACATGAGAATGAACTGTAACAAATCATACAAACATAATAACATTCATTCAATCACACATGAAATGAGCACAGTCCAAAGGTTTGGTACAATTTTCGTCTATTCTATTCATTCATGAAAACAAGATACATAGTATTTCTGCTATTCTACTCTTCTCTACTGATCTCTCTTACAATAGTCCTCCATACTTCTCTATTACAATGTAAAAATCAACTATCTAAGGACTGACTCCATGAGTTGTCTCATCCTATTATGAAATCTATCATTTCAAACTTCAAAACTAACACCTACTCCGTCCTATTGCAATAACTGTTAATTACTACCAGATAGAGTCAACACTCCATATCTGCAGTTTCTTACAGTACTTCAAGACTTTATAAACATGTTACATTTTAAAAAATGTTGTTACAAAAATATCTCAACAACCCATTAAATTCTGAGTTAAATGCTTGATTTGAAATTCTAACATTGCTGAGATGTCCTTTGTTTGCCTCCACATGTGCATTGTTGACGTTGAAGGCAATTCTCCTGCATCACAAACCCCGGCGAGGATAGGTACCAAATTCAAATTTAGAAACCTTTGATGGGAACTATAAAAAAAAACTCTGACAACAAGAAGAAAATTGAAGCTGAAGATCTGGATCAGCTTGCCACAAAATGTTGTCACTTGACTTTGCAAGATATTATTTATCGATCATGAAATTCAATTCATGCACAAAAAAAAGTACACAGACTACCAAAGATAAATCATACACCTTTAAAATAAGTTGTTGAAATATATGATTCAGTTTTTTGAATCCTGTTGCCTTCAATAAGAACCTGTTGTCATCAAGAGGGTTAAGATTTCTAGTAAACTCAAAATAAATGAAAGTTGAAAATATCTCACTAGCATAGAGAAAACCTTATGGTTGTAGTTCTCCTTCTATTCTCTCCCCCCCTTTGTCTCTTCATCTCATTGAGATTTTATTCCTTCTCAATAAGTTAGGGTAGTTCAACTACCTTTCTTCAACTACCTTTCTTTAGTTAAGTCAAATTAGCTTAAATAATTAGTTGAGACAAGTAATAATAGTATATATAAATAAATGTCTTAATTAATAATAAATAAATAGGTGGGAGCCCTTGTGATTCCCATTTATTACTTTTAATAATCATCAAACATGAAAAATAAAACTCAATCATTTGATTTCATATGTATCCTTCTTGTAACTCTCGTTCTCATAATTATGATCAAATCTTTTAAATATCAACAAAATATAATATGGCCATATCCAAAAGTATCATAACCATATTGTCCCAAATTTTTTTTCCTAGTTATTTGTTGTAACACACCCGACCCCTAAGTATCTTTCCTAGGGATGGGGCATAAAAAATTCTCTCTTCTTAAAATCTCAAATTCTCTATCCGAGGTCTTTATCCTCTTCTACTTACCGGTAGTGTTCTAATGACTAATACCAAGCTCAAATCTGAGCTTTGGGTTGCAAGTTATGGCTTCCCAGAGTTCTTTGGGCGTTCATTGGTTGAGGGCCACATGGCTTCCACGTGAATCCACCTCACACGTATTGTCTTCAAGTTCCTTCATCCATGGTAAAATTCCATCCACTGTCCAATCCCACGACTGGACTCAATATTCGTCTAACACGTAGGCCAATAGGAAATTCAACACTTTGGCGCTTCATGCTTCAACGTTGAACGCCTCCTTACTGTCTACGCACAAGACCTTCTGGAGTCCCGAACTTCCGAAATCTCTTAAGCTTGCCATGTGGTTCCGACCTTCAGCCTTTTGGGTCTCTCTATAACACTACACCCCAAATCCTCTGGAGTCCCGAAGTCCTGAACTCCCAGAGTTCTGGTTACTTCACCAACCACTTTCGCTAGGTGGGAACGTACCAGGGAATGACATGTAGAAGGGCCAGGGGTGACACATGTCACATTCCAATATGCATATAGGGTCTAGGAGAAACATAAATCAGGATGACATGTGGCACATCGATCATGGATCCACGTCACCCTGGTGATGTCGACTTGCCATGTCACACTAGACTGACAAACTTCTAATGCCTCTCATATCTCATGGTCGAGATCCAGCCACATAGATCCATAAATCTACGACTCTTGTTACTTTGGGGATTTAGCATTCGAGAGTTTTGCGATGCAAACTCCTCTTTTCTCCCAGAGTTCCCAGTCTTCGTACTAAAGGATCTAGCACCATGTGACCCTGTATATCGACGGCTAAGGGGGATCCCAAAGGATCCTTAGATCCACGGTCCACATTACTTCATGGCTACGACCTTAGGGGGTTTTGGATTTATGGCCATTCCATTCTCCCAAAGCAGAACTTCACTGAAGTCGTCTCAGTGTAGATCTAATGGCTGAGGGGAACCCCAAGCATTCTCGATTTGTGGGTCACACTACTTCGCGATGGAGATTTGGATCCTGGTTTAGTCTGTAAGACAGGTTCATATAACTACTAATGTAACCACCCAACATTGGTCAACCTTATAGGTAATCATGAATCTACCTTCAGTGGGTATGTGACTATTAGGGCCAACAATACTTCAAAGTCCCGAACTTCTAGAGCTCCGAAGATAGAAGGACTTGGCTCCCTTAGGCTTAGCATAGGGTTCTTATATCTTGGTCACATATGCCCTTCTAAATCTCATGAGTTAAGCACAACTTCCTCATCATGAAATTGCTAAGGGCTTGAGCATGATATCTCGGTCGCACAACAAGGAGTCTGAAGAAGATATCCTCTTCATATGGATAGGGCCAGAAGGATGCGATACTTTCTATCTCGACTGTCCTACATGTTTACATCCCACAACACCTTGAATGCTAAGTTGGGGCATGTAGACGCTCAATCAGAAGCATAGGTTCACAAGAAGATAAATGCATACACATAGCTTGATCATTCAATACAAAAACCATTCTTAGATGTATAAATACATTCATTCATCCATTATTCCAATTCAATGCATAAAGTATGAAAATAATTATCTGAATCAGATAACATGATGCGACTATTGAAAGAGGTGTCTGTTTCCACCCAACCATAGGCTCATCCACTCCTAATGGATTTACCACTGGCCACCCCTGAGATAGACCACGATGCTCTAAGAGAGAGTTCTTTCTTTCGGCTCAGAAACAGTCAGGGATGGAGGTTACTCTCCTCCTCACATAGGATCTTGGCAATGGGTTCTCTCTATACCAAGCAAGGAGGTCTTCCTGAGTACTTCCTTAGTCACTCATCACCCTCGTTTATCAGCTTGTTTCATAACCCTGTGTAGCATACCCCTGACCACCAGTAGGCTAGGGAATGTCACTACTTAGACACTTAACTGAGTTCTGACATTATATTGTACCACACCTAATATTCAACTAAGCTATGTCACATAACGTTTTCTCTTTTATATATGTATACACACACACATACATACATACATATTGATTGTATGCAATTAAACATATACATACAACGCTCTAGCAGAAGCGTCTCATATAAAGCATAAACAAACAGTTGCATTCTGTAAATATACGATTTCAGACTGAATTAATAGTAAACACAGACATGCAGCGTATATAGGGGTATACCCTTAAACATACAGACAATTATGCTCACACAAGAAATAAAACCCATAAAATAACACATAAATGACAATGCAGCATATAAATTCATCACATAACTGGTACTTATCTTAGTGAGATTGTCACCAACTGCATGCAGACCGTCAACAACCCTCCCAGCCTTAGACTACATTGTTCATCACTCTCAACAGTGAGTCACCCTCGAGCTGGGACTAGACTCCACCTGGGAAAGGGATTCCTAACCAGGCTATAGATTCACAGTCAACTGGAAAGACTCCCTCTCAGGTGTTCACTCAACCAAAGCCTACAACCTCTCCTTCCCCACATGCATGTCCCACCCAAGGAAGTGTGCCCCTTCTCTGTTCAACATTCCTTCGACTACCCCACTTCCCTTTCAAGGCTTCAGCAATAAGCCAGACCAGAAGTCTCAGAGCGTTGTAGCTACAGTTTAGCACCTTCAAGAAATCGATTTTCAGCAATTCTCTCACTTAGAGAATTACTCATGGGCTTGACAACTCACCTCTTCAATCCCACTCCCAAGCTGACAAGGACACCAATAGGAATGGTTATCAATCTGGTCTGGGTACGGTGGTAGGAAGATACAAGGTAGCTCAAGAACTGATGGAATGTATCACGGATACTGGTTCTCTGGTTGTAGGAAAAATGGTAAGGTTCTCTGCAATTCTCCCTCCCACAATGGCCCATCCCCCCAAAGGAACTAAGTCTCAACAATAAGTATGCATGTTTCCAACTTGACACTTGTCATGTTGGAAGCTACTCTGATACACTTGTCCCCTACTTTAGGACTTGGGATAAATTAATTATCCGTACTTTATGTTTTTAAGAAATATTAATATAATGTTTCTTTTCGACTTTAATCTCTCTATCTTAGCCCTGTTCTTAACTTTAGGCCCTCCCTTTCCCTATTTGGTTGGAATCTAGTCCCCCTTCTCTTTTATCATGGTTGGTCTACGCGCAATGATGTATTTTATATTAATCATGAAACATATACAAAATAGGTGCATTGGCCTTTAACATCTAGGCACTCTGGCCTAATTCCAAAACATAAGCATTATGGATTATAATACTGGCTCACCAGCCTATAATGCATATCATATACATAAAGGTTCTCTGACCTTAATATTGCATGCACTTTAGTTACTGCGCACGGTATCTACTGACCTCAAGGTTGCACGCTCTTTAGTTACTGCGCGCTATATCCTCTATCTTTAAGGTTGCACGCACAATAATTACTATGTGCAGTATCCAGAAATGTGCACATTACATCACTTTACTTCACAGTATATGCGCGCACCATGCCATGAAAGGTGTATTACAAAAATGATGTCTAAACAAATCACTAGCTTAATATACTTGGATTATATTTACATTTGGGTTCAGTCAAGGGACATTACAATCCCCTCCTCTTATTTATGCATTGTCCTCAGTGCATCATGTACCGATATACAACAAAATTTTCAAAATTTTTCAAAAAGATGTGAGTATTCTTCCTGTATTGCATCCTCATGCTCCCAAGTAGTGTCTTCAGGTCCATACCAGGTCCATTGGACCTTTACAAGACCTATGGCTTGATTCCAGAGTTGTTTGATTTTTCGATCCAAAATGCGCACCAGATGCACTTGGAAAGCGCCTCTATGCTCCACCTGAATGATATTCCAATCAATAACATGATTAGCATCAGGTATGTATTTCTTTAGCAATGATACATGGAATACATTATGAACAAACATAGATGCAGGAAATGCAATCATATAAGCAACTGGACCAATCCTCTCTAGGATTTCAAATGGTCCACAAAATCTAGCTGCCAACTTGGCGCAGCTTCCCAGCTTCAGGGAAATCCTATTAGCTTTCACTTTCAGGAAAACATGATCACCCACTTTGAATTCTCTGTGGATTTTGTTTTTATCAGCATAAATTTTATGTCTGTCTTGGGTAGGTTTCAAATTCTGATTAATTTTTAACATTTGGTCCTCCATCTCCTTGAGCAACTCTAGCCCAACTACTGTTCTATCAACTAGATTATCCCAGCTTACTAGAATATTGCACCTTCTGCTGTAAAGTGCTTCAAATGGGCTCATTTTTAATGATGTCTGATACCCAATGTTGTAAGTGAATTCTACTAAATGTGGGTAATCTTCCCATTTTTATGGTTTATCCATCACATACATTCTCAACATATCTTCTATCACTCTATTCATCCTCTCCATCTTCCCATAAGTCTCAGGATGGTACGCTGTACTAAAGTTCAGATTCGTTCCGAATCCTTTGAACAATCCTTTCCAGAAATTTGAGGTGAATTTCAGATCTCTGTCAGACACAATCTTTTTAGGAATTCCATGCAATCATGCTACTTCCTTCATGAAAATATCAACAACATTTGCTGCCTTGTGAGTAGTTTTTAGTGGAATAAAATGGGCAGCTTTTGTAAACTTGTCCACCACCACCATAATTGAATCATGTAGCTTTCCTGTTCTGGGCAATCCTATAATAAAATCCATTGTCACTACTTCCCACTTCCATTCAGGAATGGGCAAAGGTTGCAGAAATGTTGTTGGGTGACTATGCTCTGTTTTAACTTTCTGGCATTCCATACACCTAGCGATGTATTCTTGAATTTCTCTCTTCATACCTGGCCAAAAGTATTGTCTCTTGACCACTGCTATGGTTTTCTGATATCTAGGGTGCCTTGCATAAGGAACATTATGCATCTCATGAAAAATTATACATTTCAAGTCTTGGACATTTGGTACAAAAATTATGTTCTTGTGCAGCAGTATTCCATCTACTCCCAACTTATAACTATCCATCTTTTGTGGTGTCTTACCTTGCTGTAATTTTTCTATCAATTATTTGTACTACAGGTCTATATTTGCAGCCTCCAAAATTTTGATTTTAACATCAGTTTGATACATGTTGATGGCTATAGCATGAACCTCATGCACCCTCCTCCTGAGTGCATCAACCACTTTATTTTCTTTCCCTTTTATATGTTTTATATCAAAGTCATATTCGCTTAGAAACTCTAACCATCTTCTTTGTCTAGCATTTAGATTTGGCTGGTCAAATAGATATTTCAAACCATTGTGGTCTATTCTTAGCTCAAACCTTTTCCCCATGAGGTAGTGTCTCCATTTCCTCAGGGCATGCACTATGGCTACCAACTCCAAATCATGAGTGGCATAGTTTCTTTCATGCTCCTTCAACTTCCTTGATTCATAACATATCAAAAATCCATTTTGACTGAGGACTCCACCAAGTCCTTCATTACATGCATCTGTGCATACAATGAAATCTTCATTTGGGTCTGCAATTCTTAGTATTGGAGCACTTGTCAATAATTGTTTCAAATGTTGGAAACTCCTTTCACAGTCCGATGTCCACTGAAACTTCATGCCCTTTCTTTGCAAGGAAGTGATTGGGTGTGCTATCTTTGAGAATCCTCCAATGAATCTCCTATAGTAGCCTGCAAGGCCCATGAATGATCTAATCTCTGTCACATTCTTTGGTGCTAACCATTCCCTAATGGCTTCAATCTTCTCGGGGTCCACTGCTATCCCATATTTTGAGATGATATGCCCCAAATAATGGATTTGTTTCTGATAAAATGAGCACTTGCTCAATTTGGCATACAACTGATGCTCCCTTAATACTTGCAACACCATTCTCAAATGATGTTCAAGTTCTTCCTATGTCTTAGAGTATATAAGAATGTCATCCAAAAAGATAATGAAAAACTTGTCTAAATATTCTCGGAAAACACCATTCATTAAGCACATGAAAACAACTGGTGCATTTGACAACCCAAATGGCACCACTGTGAACTCATAATGACCATACCTTGTCCTGAAGGCAGTTTTTTTGATATCTTCTTCCTTAATACTTACCTGATGGTATCTCAATCTGAGATCTATCTTTGAAAAGATCTTTACATCCTTCAATTGATCGAAAAGATCATCGATCCTTGGTAGAGGATACTTGTTCTTTACAATCACTTTATTCAATTGTCTGAAATCAATGCACAACCTTAACGTTCCATCTTTATTTTTTACAAACAAGATTGGGGCACCCCAAGGTGACACACTTGGGCATATATACCCTTTCTTCAAAAGTTCTTCATGCTGCATTTGCAACTCTTTCAATTCTAGTGTACTCATTATGTAAGAAGTCTTTGACACGGGCGTTGCTCCTAGTGTCAGATTTATAGAAAAATCAAGGTCTCTTTTTGGGGGTAGTCCTAGTACCTCCCTGAATACATATTCAAACTCTTTCAAGACTGCATAAACTTCCAAATTTGGCACCTTGTCTTTAGGTGTCTCCTCCATATGAGCTGCAAATATTTTACATCCTCTTCTATAACATTTCTTCAGCTGCAATGCTGAAATTTCTCTAACGGTTACTGCCCTGGAATTCCCTGCACTTTCCTTTGGTTCCCTTCTTCATCCAAGCAAGTGGATGCTTTGTTATGACAATCCAATAGAGCATGATGTGGGTCCAACCAATCCATCTCGATTAAATAGTCATAAAAACCTAAAGGTAATATATTCAAATCTGCCTTGGTGCTCAGTCCGTTCATGTCCATGAGACATGACTTAACCATCTCATTAACCTTTCTTTTGGCTCCTGTAGCCAACTGTACCAACCAAGATTTTCCATGCTTGCTTCTTGGAAATTGCAAACTTTCTACCATCTTAGGATCTATAAAAATATGAGTAGCTCTTGAATCAATTAAAATAGCAATGGTTTCGTTGTCAATCATACCTTCCACTTCAATCATGTGTGATTGATATTCTGCTTGCTTGTTATCCATGGCTGCATAGATCCTTGGCACATTTCTGCCCATGTCCTCCATTGTTTTAGCTTGTTGTACATTACAAACAATCCTTCATTTTTCACCTCTGTGAGGACAATCTATGAATATATGATCTCCTTTACAACCCTAACATTGAATAGGTGGATGCCTTGGCCTTTGGCCTTCTGCCTCTATCGTTTTGGGCTCCTTAGAAGTTGGTGGTCCCTGTGGATTATTTCTAAAGAATGATGGTTTAAATCCTTTCTTACTGATCCACCTTGAAGTTATTTTTGTCTTCCCAATATTTTTGGAAAGTTGGCCTTACTTTCTGCTGATCATATAGACATTTAGCTCACCTTATGGTCTCTTCCAATGTCTTGGGATCATCATATTGTATTTTGTCACTGATGAATGCTGACAATCCACTCAAATACCTTTGAATTTTAACTGTCTCATCCTTGATGAAGGAGACGTACTTCAACAGTTCTAGGAATCTTCTTTCATATTCATCTATGGTCATGCTTCCAAGTTTGAGTTCAAAGAACTCTTTCATTTTCTTGTCATAATACCTCTTAGTCAAGTACTTCTTCTCAAAATACCTCTTAAATTCCCTCCAAGTAATGCTCTTCTCTTTAATCTGTTGTACCTGCACAAGCTAATCCCACCACATGGATGCCTTTCCTTTGATAGATGGAAATTCTACCCTCTACATGAGAGGAATAATTGTGTAATTGAAAATACTTTCTCATGCCCAACAACCATGTTTCTGCATCTTCATCCTTCTTGTGCTCACCATCAAATGAGGAGGTTTGATTTTGTTCATTTCTCCTTGTAGTTCATCCACCCCAGACCTCTTATACTATCTTCTAGGGGATGGACTTGTGATGCTACCTGCTCTTTTATTGGAATGCTTCGAGGAGTGACGGTGGCATCTGCTAACATTTCCTGATCTCTTTTTCTCATCTGAAGGTTTATGACTTCCAAATTTGCTCGAGTCACTTTCTTTTTCAAATTTCTTTTCTATTATGTTCAAACTTTGCAATAACTTCATGTTGAAGTCATCCTGCTGCTCTTTGGCTCTCATAAGCCTTTCATTATTAGCTTTATGGCTTTGGACATCCTTTTGCAATTTTTTAATGGTCTCCACCATATTCAAGTTTTCATTCCTTTCCTCTCCATGTCCATTGGAGTTGGTTCCTTCAATGTCCAAATGGACATTCATTCCTCTGCTCTCATCTTGTTGACTATAATTTCCCTGTGTCTCTTCCATTCCTATGGATTCGGTACTTGATCTAATATGATCTAGTTTTGTTAATTCTGCAAAATGTGTAGCCATTAAAACTTATTAGGATAACTAAATCAACAATCCATGAGAAATATGAACTATTTTGGCTCAATAAATATATCAGAACTATCCTTTCTGATTTCTTGGTGTTGTCACCATGACAATTCTTAGACAAGACCCAAGTTTTGAGAACTTAGCAAGAACTACATCATCGCGTAGAGATACATCAGGCGAAAGGTGGTTTGCCGAAACCACTTTTGCATAAGCTCCAATGTCACGTGCTTCAATATGTCAAATCCACCATTCGTGGGATAGGTGACGATTAGTCAGATCACTCATACATGACAACCATTTGGAGTTATGTGAATGCCTCCATGTAATGAACTAAAAAAGTTTAATCATTTGAAATGGATTAGCCGAGCATGGAAACCCATTGCACTTGTGTGCAAGTCTATCAGGGATTCATGATTGAGGCTCTATAATTACCCAACTCTCGGGTATGGAAGCATCATCTTATCCATCAGCGAGCAGTCTCCAAACTGGTTCGAACTTCTCATTTCTGCAAAAGTATTTCGGTGTCCACCAAACTGTGGTATATGGACCTAGTTAAATCCAATGAGACTGGTTATTTGGGCAACATGCTAAATTTTCCTACGAGTACGAAGGAAAAGGTAGTCGCATAGATACTGGCGACTAAATTTCACATAGTACTTGTTATTGATTCAAGATTGGAAATCAGGCTGAATCCAATCATGAGAGATATGATTATCAACAGACCAACTGCTAAGAAGAAGCGAAGCAAGTGACAGAAGAAAGAACCCGTCGCTGAAGCGACTGAGAGTGTTGGAGAGAATCAGCCAGTCTGGTTAGATTATTTAAAGGAGGAGCTAGCTAAGCTGAAATGATCCCTCAAATACAATTGAGTATATTTCAATGATTTTTGGACAGATGACATCATGTTGGAAAAATATTCAATAGACAGCGAATGGAAAATATTTAACAGACATCAAATGCTTGTCATTGATGGCAAGTAGCATGAGTACAGGAAGAATGTACAGAGGGTTGATGGCATGAATACAGAAAGTTTGTAACAGAAAGGAAAACATAAGATAAGTTCAGGAAGATCGAATGATCAAAGGAAACGCAACCAGGCAAACAAAAGATAAGTTCAGGTTGATCGAATAATCGAAGGCCCGCAAAGATTGAGAAGAATTTCTAATCGTTGGATCCATTCAAAACTCCCAAAGCATTTATGATCATTGGATCAAGAAGAACCCACACTTCCTTTAAGGAACAAGGAGAAGCGGGCGTAATCGTGATATGCAAAATAGCGATGTAATCTGAGTCGTCAGATCAATATTGAACCTGGACCATTGATTATAGCCTGTGTCAGAATTTCGTGGATCGAGTGTTGAACATGTCAAAGGTTATTAACATCAGGAATCCCGATTTCGCAATATGCGAAATCGCTACTTGATCGCAGCCGTTGAGTAGAGATCAGATCTGGACCATTGATCAACTCCATATCAGAGTTTCACGAATTGCGACATAGAAAGGCAAAGAACCAAATGCAACAAGAATACTGATTTCGCGATATGCGATATCGTGACTCAATCATAGTCGTTGAGTCAAGATCATACCTGGACCGTTGATCACAGCCCGTATCAGAGTTTCATGAATTGCGATATCAAAAGGAAAAGAAACAAATGCAACAAGAATCCCGATTTCGCGATATGCGATATCGCGATTCAATCGTAGCCGTTGAAACAAGATCATATCTGGATCGTTGGTTCAACTCTATGTCAGATTTTCGTGAATCGTAATATGGACAAACAAAAGAAACAATGCAACTTGAATTACGAATTTGCGATATGCGAAATCGTGAAAGTGCCTTATGCATAAGGCTGTGGTCACAGCTCTTGGTCACGGGAAGAGAAGGAGTCAGTCCAGATAAGCTCCATTTCGAAGCTTCAGAGATCGCGCCATGAAGTGTCGAGACACTTGGGCACGGGAATGCCGAAATTCCGAAACCCGATTTAAAGGCAAGATTAATAAGGTCCATCCAACGGTGCAGATAAAACTTGAATGTGATTGGAAGGTCACTGTTCTCTCTCACAGTTAACTTCTCGGTTATGAATCTTTTAGCAAAACGGACTCATGATTGCAAATCAGTTGGAATTTCAGTTACTCAGACAACTGTCCTCGTTTTTCCGAGGGAAATAGGAAGTGCAACCACTGTGGATTTGTGTATAAAAGAAAAAGAGACAGACTGTGTGATGTTGGCTGTTCTGGATGAAAAAAATGCACGAAACAGTAAGAAAGGAAAAATGAGAGGATGAGTACCATGAGATTTAGTAAATGAGCAGAGGGAGATCAAACAAAGAGCAGAAGCAGAGTAGAATGACAGAAAGAGGAGAAGCAGAGTAGAATGACAGAAAGAGGAGAAGCAGAGCAAAATGACAGAAAAAGTTGATGTAGAGCGGACCTGCTAAACAGTTTGTGGAAGATCAGATTTACAGAATAGAGAAAGACTGGTAAGAATTGAAATATCTACATAAGTTGTCTGTGTATTAATTATTTCATACATATAAGGAGGTTGGGAGGTGCTCGGGAGGAATGTTGTCCTCAGAGGTTCAAGTGGGAGCTTGAACACAGGAAGTTGTAGCTTCCATCTGGTTGTAGCCAGAGAAACTAGGGAGGCAGGGTGGTGCAAGGGAGAACAGGTGTTCTCTGTTATACAGGTTGGAGCTTGTGTAACTAGAAGTGGGTGCTTCCATCTAGTTGGTGCTGGAACATATAGGGAGTTGGAGTTTCCTTCTAGTGGGTGCTAGAGAAACCAGGGAGTTGGAGCTTCCTTCTAGTGGGTGCTAGAGAAACCAGAGAGTTGGTTCTCTCAAACAAGTTGCAGCTTGTAAAATAGAGGTAGCAACCTCACATTGAGTTGATGCTCAAATTATAGATGATGTACAGAACTTAAAAGACTACCTATCATTTCGAAGAAGAAGAGGTTTTCTCCCTTTATGGGTTTCCTCATGAAAATCTATCTTTGTGTATACTTTATGTGTGACTGATGTTCTTTACTTTTACTGTCCATATGTTGTATATTGTTGATGATCACTTGAAGAAAGATTAATAATGTTTTAATAGGCATAAAATTGTTTAATCTCATAAACAACTGATTCACCCCCCCCCTCAATTGTCTTAGTAATTCCAACAGTTGGTATCAGAGCAAGTTCATTTTATTCAAAGGTAGATCTGTAAGCTTAAACATGACAAGTCATGAAGGGACTTTAGCGTCTAAGCCCCCTCTGTTTGATGGAACAAATTTTTCCTTCTCGAAGATTAGAATGAGAACATACTTAGTGGCCTTGGGTGCTGATGTTTGGGATGTAGTAGAGACTGGTTATACAAAGCCTGTTGTGCTAGCCTCCAAGGATGATAAGTTAAAGTTTAGTTTTAATGCTAAGGGAATGAATGCCATTCTGAATGGACTTGTTGAAGCTGAGTTTGTAAAGGTGATGCATCTTGATACTGCCAAATCAATGTGGGATAAACTTATTAGCAGTTATGAAGGAAATGAGAAAGTA
>SNQJ01S0030013.1:97191-107417 GCA_010110895.2 Picea sitchensis
GTTGTCTTAGTTATTCTAACACAGGAAAGGTAAGGAAGCTCTGGAGATGGTAGACATGTTCTTGTACAGTCTCTTTAAATAGGGCCACTACTATTTTGAATCATCCCCTTTTGTAATTTTGGATTTTGAATGAATATATAAGCGGAGAAGTGAATTTTGTACTGCTTATGACAGGAATCCACTGATGGTGTTACAAATCTTGTTTCCTTTAATATTATGTTCCTTCTGGTAACTTATATTTCACCTTCAACTGTTTGAATAAAACCCATAATTTATCTCACTCGCTTAACTCATTTTAAATAATACTTCAATGCAATTGTGTATTCCTCTTTCTTTGAATACTATGTAAATTTCCTATTTAAACTCAGGCTCGTCATCTTAATTATCTTTTCAGATGATTTCGCGTGCATAAAATTCAATCTGTGCAACTTTATCTGCTATACATTTCCTCTTCGTTGTGCCAATAACTTGCGTGCACTACTTCTGCATTGCACACCAATATCCAATGCGCACTCTTTATGCACTCACTCGGATATTCCACATGTATTTCTCTCTATGCATTGAACCCTGTTAAAGTTCAATATGCCTTACTGCGTATAATAATCTATATGCCCCATCGAATATTTTGTCGCTGCCGCACACCACTGCCTGCGCTCACCTTTGTCTGTTCTATAGAAATACAACTCATACTCTTACTGTGTACACACCAACCAAACTTCATTGTGCCTTACAATACTGCGCACACCACGTGCACCTTTACTATGTGTGTGAACTCTGCGCAATGCTAAATTTAGCGCATGCACCCCTACATATTATTCTTGTGTGTGGTCGCTCAATTTTCCATAAATGAAATATATTGTATACCATACTATAATCTCGTCTCCATTCAACTTGTTTGGCCCATTCAGGCTCAGTGTCGAAAAATGATGCTCTGATACCATACTGTAGCATGCCCCTGACCACCAGCAAGCCGGGGAATGTCACTACTCAGGCACTTAACTTAGTTCTAACATTATATTGTAACACACCCATTATTCAACTGAGTTATGTCACATAAATTTTTCTCTTTTATATACATACACACACACACACATACATACATACATATTGACTGTATGCAATTAAACATATACATACAACACTCTAGAAGGAGATTCTCATATAAAGCATAAAAAAATAGTTGCATTATGTAAATATACAATTTTAGATTGAATTAACAGTAAATATAGACATGCAACGTATACAGGGGTATACCCTTAAACATACGGACAATTATGCTCACACAAGCAATAAAACCCATAAAATAACACATAAATGAAAATGCAGCATATAAATTCATCACATAACCGGTACTTATCTTAGTGAGACTGTCACCAACTATGTGCAGACCGTCCACGAACCTCCCATCCTTAGACTACACTGTTCATCACTCTCAACAGCGAGTCACCCCAGAGCTGGGACTAGACTCCACCCGAGAAAGGGATTCCTAACCAGGCTATAGGTTCATGGTCAACCGGAAAGACTCCCTCTCTGGTGTTCACTCAACCAAAGCCTACAACCTCTCTTTCCCCACATGCCTGTCCCACCCAAGGAAGTGTGCCCCTTCTCTACTCAACAGTCCTTCAGCTGCCCCACTTCCCTTCCAAGGCTTCAACAACAGGTCGGACCAAAAGTCTTAGAGCATTGTAGCTATAGTTTATAACCTTAAGTAAATTGATCCTCAACAATTCTCTCTATCAAAGAATTTCTCACGGGCCTGACAACCCACCTCTTTAATCCCACTCCCAAGATGACAGGGACACCAACAAGAATGGTTATCAATCTGGTCTAGGTATGGTGGTAGGAAGTTACAAGGTACCTCAAGAACTGATGGAATGTATCATAGATACTGGTTCTCTAGTTGCAAGAAAAATGGTAAGGTTCTCTGCAATTCTCCTCCCACAATGGCCCATCCCCCCAAAGGAACTAAGTCTAGGCAATAAGTATGCATGTTTCCAACTTGACACTTGTCATGTTGGAAGATGCTCTGATACACTTGTCCCCTACTTTAGGACTTAGGATAAATTAATTATCCATACTTTATGTTTTTAAGAAATATTAATATAATATGTCTTTCTTGCTTTAACTCTCTATCTTAGCCCTATTCTTAACTTTAAGCCCTCCCTTTCCCTATTTTGTTGGAATCTAGTCCCCCTTCTCTTTTATCGTGGTCGGTCTGTGCGCAGTGATGTATTTTATATTAATCATGAAACATATACAAAATAGGCACACTGGCCTTTAACATCTAGGTGCTCTAGCCTAATTCCAAAACATAAGCATTCTGGCTTATAATACTGGCTCACTAGCCTATAACGCATATCATATACATAAAGGTTCATTGACCTTAATATTGTGTGCACTATAGTTACTGTGCGCGGTATATTTTTACCTCAAGGTTGCATTCTCTTTAGTTAGTATGCATTGTATCCTCTGTCTTTAAGGTTGCGCACACTTTAGTTACTGCGTGTAGTATCCAGAAATGTGCACATTACATCACTTTACTACGCAGTATATGCACGCACCATACCATGAAAGGTGTATTACAAAAATGATGTTTAAACATCTCACTAGCTTAATATACTTGGATTATATTTACATTTGGGTTCGGCTGAGGGACATTACACCCTACTAGCCACATCCTACAACCAAAACATGTTCATTTCTTAGTTCTTCCTCGAACTTGAGAGCTTAGTCTCTCTTCTCTGCTTCTCTTCACATGTCTTCCTCTTCCCACCACATCTTCCTTTCTTTCCTTCCTCAACAAGATTGCATGTGGTCCAAATTCCCAGTCAGTGTTCAGGTCTAAAATCCTTACAGATGGGCACTCTGCCCCATCCCCTTAGTAAATCTTGAGGAGGTCTTCCCACCTACCAGCCTTATTGTAATTCATTCTTGGATTAGAGGACTCTTCTGGTCTTGAGCAATTAAATCCAACAAGGTACTGGCTTGGTGGGGGTTATCTCAACCATGCCTGGTTCCCCTCACCATCTCTTTCATAGCATCCATGGTCTATCTTGGTAAACCCCCCTTTCAACAATTATGCAACACTTATCCATTTTCTATTAATAACAAAAATTACATTCATTGAACTTTTATACAAAGGTTCATCAAATGAAACATTCACACATATCAAGTTTTCCATAGTCTCTTGGAAAATATAGTTATATTTAAAAAATGGGGGAAACATGAGTGTTACAATCCCCTCCCCCTTAAAGGAATATTGTCCTTGATGTTCTATCTGTCAATGTGATATGTATATACATAATTAAATAAAAATGGATATGCTTGTTTCATGGTATCCTCCATTTCCCAGGTAGCCTCATCTAGGCCAAAGTGTTTCCACTACACCTTGACCTGTGCAATGGTTCTGTTCCTGAGTGAGTTTTCCTTCCTTTCTAGTATGCATCGAGGTTCTGGAAGGAATTCTCCCTCCAGCTCCACCTGAATCATAGACCAGTCAATTATATGATTATAATCATGTACATATTTCTTCAATAATGAAACATGGAAAACATTATGTGCCTTCATTATGGGAGGGAGTGATAGCTTATAGGCTACAAGTCCCACTCTATCTAAGATTTCAAAGGGTCCACAATACCGGGGTGCCAGCTTGGCAGAAGCTCCTATTGTCAAGGAACTCTTCCTGGGTCTAATTCTAAGATAGACATGGTCTCCTGTCTTGAACTCTCTGGGAGTTCTCTTTCTGTCGGCGTAACTCTTCTGTCTATCCTGAGCATTTTTTACATTTTTCTTAATCTGAATTAATTTTTGTTCCATTTCTTTCATCATGTCAGGTCTGATTGTAATTCTATCCACTGGATTACTCCAACTAATTGGAATATTGCACTGTCTAACATAGAGGGCTTCAAAAGGGATCATCTTCAATGAGTTTTGATAACCATTGTTGTAAGAAAATTCTACCAATGGCAGGTAGTCTTCCCACTTCTTAGGATGATGCATTACATGGATCCTTAACATGTCTTCTAATATTTGGTTCACTCTTTCTATTTGTCCATCCATTTGAGGGTGATAGGTGGTGCTGAACAACAATTTATCTCAAAACCAACCATTAAGGATTTCCAAAAGCTTGAAGTAAATTTTGTGTCTCTGTCAGATACAATCTCCCTAGGCATGCCATGCAGTCTAAATATATTCTTCATGAAGAAGTTGGCGATATATATTGCCTTGCAAGTTGATTTGACAGGAATGAAGTGAGAAAACTTGCTGAATTTTTCCAACACTATCATGATGGCATCATTCTGCTTGGCCGATTTTGGTAAGCTAGTGATGAAATCCATGGAGATGGTTTCCCATTTCTATTTTGGAATTGGTAAAGGCTGTAACAACCCTACTGGGTGCCATTGTTTTTCCTTAACTTGCTGGCATTCTAGACACTTAGCCATATAGTCAGCTATGTCCTTTTACAATCCAGGCCAATAGAATTGATTCCTCATAGTCGTGATCATTTTCTGATAACCTGGATGACTAGTATATGGTCTCTTGTGTATTTCATCCATTATGACCCTCTTCAAGTCATCACAACTTGGAATTTACAATCTATTTTTGTAGGTCAATAGGCCTTCATCAAGCATCTGATAGCCTTCATATCTTAGCCCTGTGGGCTCTTGCTTCAGGTATGACATCACGGTCTTGAAAACTGCATGTGTTTCTTGTGCATTCCTGACTCTCTCCCTAACATCCATTTCATAGGTTATTACCACTTCCAAGTGAATCATTTTCACACTTTTGCTAAGGGCATCATCCACCCTATTTTCCTTTCCTTTTATGTGTTTGATTTTGAAATCAAACTCACTAAGGAGAGCCATCCACCTAGCTTGTCTAGCATTGAGTTTTAGTTGATCAAACAGGTGCCTCAACCCACAATGGTCTATTAGAAGTACAAATATCCTACCCAAGAGGTAATGCCTCCAAATTTTTACATCATACACTATGGCATCCAACTCTAGATCATGGGTCACGTAATTGATTTCATGCTCATTCAATTTTCTAGATTCGTAGCAAATTACACTCCCTTATTTCATAAGGACTCCTTCAAGTCCCTCCTTATAGGCATCTATACACATGAGTAAGTCATCATCAGGGTCTACAATCTTCAACATGGGTGCATGGGTTAGAAGGTATTTCAGTTCTTGAAATATTTCTTCACATTCTGATGTCCAAGTGAATTTAACCCTGTTTTTCTGAAGGTAAGTGATTGGACAACCAATCTTGGAAAATCCTTTTATGAACCTTCTATAGTATCTTGCTAAGCCATAAAGGACCTGATATTAGATAAATCCTTTGGGGTATGCCATTCCATGATAGATATGATCTTGTCAGGGTCAACTGCCACTACTTCTTCAGAAATAACATGGCCTAAGTAATGTACTTACTTCTGGAAAAATTCACACTTGCTAAACTTAACGTAGCGTTGATTCTCTCTTAGTACTTGAAGCACTAAGTTAAGATGTTATTCATGCTCCTCTATGTTCTTGGAGTATATTAGGATATCATCAATGAAAACCAATAAAAATATGTCTAGGAATTTTCTGAGTACATTATTCATCAAGAACATAAAAGTGGCGGGGGCATTAGTTAGTCCAAATGGTACCACCACAAATTCATAGTGACCATACCTTGTCCTGAATGTTGTTTTGTGGGTGGCTTCATTCTTTATTTAGACTTGATGGTATCTAGACCTTAATTCAATATTTGAGAAAATGGAAGCACCCCTTAATTGGTCAAACAGGTCATCGATTCTTGGTAAGGGATATTTGTTTTTTATGGTTATCTTATTGAGTTGTCTATAGTCTATACATAGTCAAAGTGTGACATATTTATTTTTCACAAAAAAGACAGGTGCTCCCCATGGAGACACGTCGGGTCAGATGTATTCTTTTTCCATCATATCCGTTAGCTATAACTTGATCTCAACTAGCTATAGTGTACTCATCCTATAGGGCGTTCTAGACACTGGAACTTCTCCTGGTGCAAGTTCTATGGAGAAATCAATGTATCTTCTCATAGGTAGACCCAGTACCTCTTCTGGAAACATGTCTTTATACTATCTTAATATGGGGTGGTCCTCTAGGTTTGGTTTGTCATCATCAACAAATTCCAACAATTGTATTGCATATAGAGGACTTCCCTTCCTACAATACTTTTTCATTTGGAGGGCTGATATTCGTCTCACTGAGATAGGCCTTCGAATCCCTTGAAGGGTTATTTTTCATCCTTCTTGATTTTTACATTCCAAAGTCTTATGGTAACAATCCAACTTGGTTTTATAAGTGGCTAACCATTCCATACCAGCCAACAGTTTATAAGATCCTAGGGGGAGTATGTTAAGGGTTGCTTGGGTGGGAAATCCATCCATAATGAATTGGCAAGCTAGTATGACATCTGTTACTTTTCATTTGGTTCCAGTGGCTAGTTGGACCATCCATGGCTTAAAATGTCTAACTGGTTGCAGTTTACACTTATCAACAGTATGAGGGGCCACATAACTCAAATTAGAACCAGGGTCAATTAAAATAAAAACTAGATGGTTGGAAATCATACCTTCCATCTCCACCACTGAAGCTTGGTGGTCGACTTGTTTATTATCCAAGGCTGCATAAACCCGTGGCATGATTCTAGCAAAATCATTGACTATGGTAGCTTCTTGGATATTGTAGACTCTCCTACTATTTTATTGTCTATGTGGACAATCCCTCAACAAATGTTCTTCTCCACAACCCCAACATTTCAAAGGTTCTTTCTTTGGGTTGTAAGTCTTTCCTAGGGTTACTCCAAAAGGTTTATTTCCACTCTAGGAGGGAAAATTTTGCTGATACACACTTTTAGTAGGAAGGCTCATCCTAGAATCCTTCCCATAGTTCTTAAATCTTGAGGATTTAAGCCCCTTCTTCTTGAATCCCGAACCACTCTTCTTCTTCTATTCCTCGCGAGGTTCTGTCTGACTCCCAAACTGTTCATAACAATACCTTACCTTCCAAATAGTGTCTTCTAAGGTATTTGGATCGTCAAACTCAATCATGTCCCAGTAGGTCTGAGGTAACCCACTAATAAATCGTTTCACTTTTACCTTTTCATCCTTTATGTAGGGTACATAACTCAACAACTCAAGGAATTTATTGACATATTCCTCTATGGTGAGTAATCCTAGCCTGAGTTCATAGAACTCCTTAGTCTTCCCATCAAAGTATTTCTCTGACAGATACTTCTTCTTGAAGTGTTTCTCAATCTGTTTCCATGAAAAGTCCTTCTCATGGATTCCTTTCACATTCCTAAGGTCTTCCCATCAAATGGAAGCCTTTCCTTTCAGGTTGAAGATGGATATTCGAGCCTTCAAGTTTTCAGAGTAGTCATGAACTCTGAAGTACTTCTTTAAACCAAGAAGCCAAGCTTCTGCTTCTTCCCCTTTCTCAATCTCTCCATTGAAAGAGGGTAGTTTGGATTTCTTGAACTCTTCAGGATTGTGACTTTTGGAATGCTTTTGCTTCTTTCCTTTCCTTTGAGAATGCGAACTAGATTTGCTACAAGAATATCCCTCAGAGTTGCTAGTTTCCTCTCTAGAGGACTCTCTCGATGAGTGTCTCCCACCTCTAGATTGGACCTTCCTTGAGATACTCCTCTTAGTGTGGCCACTTATAGGACCACATTTTCATATCTCAGGTGGGCTTTGACTTCTCTTCATATGTCATCGGTACACCTGACTGGTTGTGGGTCCATGCTGCAGCTACCTCTGTATATCGGATAAGCTCTGCAGCAAGAATGCATTCATTTCCATTTGTTTTTATTTCTCCTTTATCAACCTTTCATTGTCAGCCTTGCAACTTTGTAATTCATCCATGAGGATCCTTACAGATTCAACGAGATCTGAAGGCATTTCCACCGCCCTCCTTTCATCAGATTCTTCGTCTCTATTGTGGGAACCATACCCCATTTCATGATGCATAACCATACTTTATACTTTTAGTTTTCCTACAATTTACTAACTTCTTGAGTGCTGACAAAACACCTACTGTTATCCAACAATCTATTGGTTTATGAACCACACACAAGTCATATTTCTTAAATACACACACAGTAGAAAGTTTCATTCTTTTCTTTAGTAAAAGTTTAACCAGAATCTTTAGGAAAGAGGTAAGATAGGGTGTCACCTTTAAAATTCCTTTAAATATGTTTTTTACACAATTCGTCCATGAGCTCAAGAAGGCCAAGTGTTGTAACCATGCTCTGATACCAATTTGTAACACACCCAACCCCTGAGTATATTTCCTAGGGACAGGGCATCAAAATTTCACTCTCCTTAACATCTCAAATTCTCTGTCCGAGGTATTTATCCTCTTCTACTTACCCATAGCGTTGTAATGACTGCTACCAGGCTCAAATCCAAGCTTTGGGTTGCAAGTTATGGCTTCCCATAGTTGTTCGGACGTTCATTGGTTGAGGGCCACATGGCATCCACATGAATCCACCTCACATGTATTGTCTCCAATTTCCTTCATCCACGGTGGAAGTCCATCCACCTTCCGATCCCACGACTAGACTCAATTTCCATCTAACACATAGGCATCTAACATGCAGGCCATCAGGAAATTTGACACTTCGGCGCTAAAAACCTCCTTAATTTCTATGCATGAGACCTTCTGGATTCCTGAACTCTCAAAATCTAGTAAGCTTGCCACGTGGTTCCAAACTTTGGCCTTTTGGGTCTCTCTATAATGTTACACCCCAAATCCTCCAAAGTCCCAAAGTCTCAGACTCTCCAAGTTTTGGTTACTTCACAAACCACTTTGGCTAGGAAGGCACGTACCAGGGATGGACACATAAAAGGGTTGGAGGTGACACATGTCACATTCAAATAGGCATATAGGGTCTACGAGAAGAAAAAATTTGGCTGACATGTTGCACATCAATCGTGGGTCCACATCACCTTGGTGACATCGAATTTCCACGTAACACCAGACTGACAGCCTTCTAACACCTCTCAATTATCATGGATGATATCCGGCCATGTAGATCCATAGATCTACAAATCTTGTTACTTCGTGGATTCGACGTTCAAGAGTTTTGCGATGCAAACTCCTCTTTTCTCCCGAAGTGCCCAGTCTTCGGACTAAAGGATCTAGTGCCACGCGTCCCTTGTATATCAATGACTAAGGGGATCTCGAAAGATCCTTAGATCCATGGTCCACATTACTTCATGGATTTGGCCTTTGGGGGTTTTAGCTTTACGGCCGCTCCATTCTCCCGAAGTAGAACTTCGTCGAAGTCGTCTTGGTGTAGATCCAATGGTTGAGGGGAACCCCAAGCATTCTTGATAGGTGGATCATGCTACTTCATGGTGGAGAGTTGGATCTTGATTTAGTCGGTAATACATGTTCATCTAACCACTAAGGTAACCGCCCAACGCTGGTTGACCTTACATGTAACCGTGAATCTTGATCACCTTCGACCCGTATGCGACTATTAGGGCCAACAATACTCCGAAGTCCTGGACTTCTGGAGCTTTGAAGCTAGAATAATTTATCTATGTTAGGATTAGCATAGGGTTCTTAGATCTTGGTCACATGGGTCCTTCTAACTCTCACGAGTTAAGAACAACTTCCTCATTGTAAACTTGCTAATGTCTTGAGCATGATATCCTGTTCGCACAGCAAGGAGTCTAAAGAAGATACCCTCTTCAGATGGACAGGGCCATAAGGACGCAATACTTTCTATCTCGATCGTCCTATAGGTTTGCATCCCACGTCACCATGAAGGCTAAGTTGGGGAATTTAGACACTCAAATAGAAGCATAGGTTCACAAGAATATAAATGCATACACATAGCTTGATCATTCAATACAAAAACCATTCTTAGATGTATAAATGTTGGACAACTGAGAGTGGGGGGGGGTGAATCGGTTGTTACTGGGCTTAAACAATTATTCTTATTTTAAACTCTTTACACAACATTTAATGGAAGTCACAATAATGCAAGGAAGTAAGCAATAGAACATTCAACATCAGTCACACATATGAGATACAAAGAGACAGATATTTCCTGAGGAAACCCATATAGGGTAAAAACCTCTTCTTCTTTATATGATAAGTAATCTTTACATTCTTTACATTATCATACATATGAGAACCAACTCATAATGAGGCTACAACCTCTATTTTTCAAGATTCTACTTT
>SNQJ01S0030013.1:107717-129679 GCA_010110895.2 Picea sitchensis
TTCACACCTCAATCACACTCAACTGCAACAACCCCAATCTCTTCTTTGTTCACCATTCTTATCGTCTCTATGCTCCTTCACCAATCTTCGCCAAACTCCTCGTGTCGAGTACTCTACCTAATCATCATTGCAACTCTTTAGATTCTTTGGTGGTTCATCCCACGCATCCAGCATCACTGGGTGTTATGCTGAGATTTCTCAGCCTGTCTGGCAGTTGAGACTCTTCGTCTTCTCTACCATAGTCGAGCTAATCCTCTTTGTTGCAGTTACAGGCTTCAATGCTCATCCATCTGTCAATCGCCTCTAAGAATAGTCTTAAATCACTGGAAGATGCCTCGAGCCTCTTCATCTCCTCTAGCAATCATACTGAGGCCTCTTCAAGTCCTCTAGTAGAAACCATCAGTCGTTTCTAGTAGTTACACTGTGAAGTGAAACAGTAGCCCTCCGATCATATTCAAGTTCACCTGCACCATTGGATGGAGTTCATAGGGTCTTTCGTTTAATTCGTCGTTTCGCATTTTGGCATTTTGGGATTCCTATGGTTAAGGTTTCTTTATGCTTCGCATACTGATCCCCGAAACTCCAAAATTTAGCTTGGTTGCACTAGCTCCTTCCTCCATCTTCCGTCGATGTTACCAATGGCTATGACCACAGGCTAAGCCAAAACGTGTTTCGCATTTGGGCATTTCGACAATCCTGTTGTGAGGCATGTCGACTCTCCAAGTCACAATCTCTGAAACTCCGAAAAAGGAGCTTAGTTGGACTAGCTTCGATCATTTCGGCATTTCGTATTTCAACATTTCACGATTTTGCATGTCGCGATTTCCTGTTGTGAGGCATCTCGATTCTCCAAGTCGCGATCCTTGAAACTATGAAAAAGGAGCTTAACTCTTTGCGCTCTTCTCTACATCTCTTCAATGATGTGACCACCGGCTGTGACCAAAGCCTTACTCAAAAACTGCATTTCACAATTTGACGTTTCAACACTTCAGGACTACTAGGATGAAGAGTCTCGGGTCTTGATTCCTCCATATCCCAGTATCCAAAACTGTCCTCCTACTTTCGGGATTTTGGTGTTTCGCATTTCATGATTTCGTGACTCCTGATGATGCAGAGTCTTGACTCTTCCAACTCTCAGTATCTGAAACTGTCCTCCTTCTTTCAGGATTTTGGTGTTTCACATTTTGAGATTTCGGGACTCCTCATGATGAAGATTCTTGAATCTTCCAACTCTCAGTATCCGAAACTCCGAAATGGATTTATTTCTCGATCTGCGAAACTCTCAATATCCCTACGCCGTTGTTCTTCCTTGCCTGCTTGTTTTCCATCAAATAAACAAGCACAATCTTGCACTCTTTGTGCACCTCTGCACTATCTCTTCTAAGATTACATTGTCCTTGTTTTTCCATTGTTTCATACTCTGATCTTGCCATCAATGACAAGCACATTTGCCTGAAAACATGCCAACAATAAATACATGCATTCATCCATTATTCCAATTCAATGCATAAAGTATGAAAATACTTATCAGAATCAGATAACGTGATGTGACTGCTGAAAGGAGTGCCTATTTCCACCCAACCATAGGCTCAGCCACTCCTAACAGATTTACCATTGGCCACCCCCGAGCTAGACCATGATGCTTTGAGAGAGATTTCTTTCTTCTATCTCAACAACAGTCAGAGACATAGGTTACTCTCCTCCTCCCACATGATCTTGGCAATGGGTTCTCTCTATACCAAGAAAGGAGGCCTGGCTAAGTACTTCCTCAATCACTCAACACCCTCATTTATCAACTCGTTTCATAACCCTGCTAGCCACATCCTGTGACCAGAACACATTCATTTCTGAGTTCTTCCTCGAACTTGAGAGATTATTCTCTCTTCTTTGGTTCTCTTCACATGCCTTACTCTGCCCACCGTGTCTTCCTTTATTTCCTTCCTCAACAAGATTGTGTGTGGCCCAAATTCCCAGTCTGTGGTCATGTCTTAAAGCCTTATAGATGGGCGCTCTACCCCATGCCCTCATTAATTCTTGAGGAGGTATTCCCACCTACCAACCTGACTGTAATTCATTCCTGGGTCAGAGGACTATTCTGGTCTTGAGCAATTAAATCCAACAAGGTACTGGTTTGGTGGGGGTTATCTCAACCATTCATGGTTCCCCTCACCATCTCTTTCATAACATCTGTGGTCTATCTTGGAAAACCCCCCTTTCAGCAGTTATGAAACACTTATCCATTTTCTATTAATAACATAAATTACATTCATTGACCTTTTATACAAATTTTCATCAAATTAAAAATTTACACATATCAACTTTTCCATAGTCTCTTAGCCAATATAGTTATATTTAAAAAATGGGGGAAATAGGGGTTTTACATTTTCTTGTTGTCCAAAACTTTGTCAAAGTAAAAATACTTTATTCAACATAAAAAAATTAAATTAACCATCATCAAAAACCATATTTACTGTGAGATGCATTTCTCCTCTGTTCACTGTTGTCCCCTTTTGATTTTTCTATGGCAGCCTTTGGTTGGTTGGAACCTTGAGGTTCAACTGCACTAATAACATGAGAACAATCATCCTTTAGATGAAGGTGGGAAGACACTGATTTGTAAGATTCTTGGATGAGCTAGAGGGAGTGGTTACTCCCATGAGAAGACTGCATGGGTGAGACAACATGATCATCTTGGGAAATTTGATTCTTTGGTGGTGGAGGGGTAATGGAAAAGAAGCAGTAGGACAATCATGGTGATAAACAAAAGGCTCGTGGACAATCTCTTTCCAACCATCATTGGCAAGTGGTTCTAGTCGCATTGGTACATGAGGAGGGACTACGATATCGGAAAAAGTTTTGATATGCTTGGAAGGGAGGTATTTCAAGTCAGGGCTGGAGGATCCCTTGGCCTACTAGGTTGAAGAACCCAGCTTGGAAAAGATGGTTCAATTCCTAGGGACCAACATCAAAATGTATGGAGAACTAAGGTATTCTATGACCCCTCTGCCAATTTCCTCTGCCTCTATTTCTTCTACCATTACTTCCTGTATTGAAGAAGCTCATCCTGAAGCAATGTTCCAATTAGTTATGAAAACTCTCAACAATCCACGCATCAATACCTTACCAAAATAAAATCAAAGGTTGGCTCTATCATTCACAACAAAAGCATACACAATCCATCCATTCATCAACTTCTCAAATCAATAATTAATTGATATTGAACATGGAATGATAGGGATATTGGGGAGATGAGGAGCTTATAATGAATGAAAAGTGGTAGCATGGACTAGAACTACCAACATATACTTTTCAAGAAAACACAGATGCAATTTCCATATAAAACAATATCTCCACTTCCAAATTTCAAACGCCAGTCATTTCCTTGTCCTCTTTACTATTTCCTTTAAAATGCAATTCGTAAATCAGAAAAGGGAAGTAAAAATGAATTTGGGAAGATGGTGGGCTTTTAAGGAGCAAAAAGTGGTATAATGAACAAGGAATGAGATGGACATTGTTCGATAAAATAACATTTGTTCTTTAAAATGACATACCCTTAATTTCCTAGAAAAAACATTTTTAATTGTAGGAAATCTCAAAGTTCAAAACACAACAACTTCTATATCAAACCCAAAACATAACTCCAAGATTGTCATACTCAACCATTGTATTTTCACCTTTTCTTCACAAATGTTTGATCGAACAACAATACAGTTTATAGAATGATTGTTCATAATTCCAACTATCAAAAATCATATACATATCGCTTAGAGCAGACATGAGGAGGTCAAGAAGAAGAACATGCCATCGAACTTAATCATTTACATCAACCAACTTAATTGGTGTACACTGGAATGGGTTCAAGACCCTTTATTCTATTAGCTGGTCACTTTTCCTTTTTCCTAAAAATCAAATGACTCCAAACATCACTGAGCCGAAACAACTATAACCAATTCCTTCCAACTGTACAATTTATTTCTTTTGTTTGCATAGTTATTTTCATATGATGGACTATCAACATAATCATTTCCATTAATTAAAATAGACCACATCAAGCATGCAATGGAGTGTAACATAGGCCAAAAAATATTCAACACACGAGGTTGGTATCTACTTCTAGTATTTTCTATGTGACAGGCCATGTTCGAAACCCTGTTGTTCTTTTCTTTTATTCACTATACAGTCTTCAAAACGACCAAAAAAACTCCTGTAGGTAGTCAACTAATGAACCAAGGAGTTAAGCCAGTAACAAATCTTTGTACTATTGGGTCAACACATAACCATTTCCAAAACCTAATTTCAAGTTTGCAACAGTCACGACAAGGGAGAACATGATCTTAACAACCAGGTGGGTGAGACTATTCTGTAAGTGGGGTTTCTAACATGAAACCAAAAACCTCCAACAATTTTAAAACAAGGTTTGACACAATCACTTCCAAGGTGGTCACGAGGTAGAAACTAACTCCACATACATTCAAACTGTGGAATGAAAACTCAATAGGGCCCCAAACCTCTTGTGAATATTGTAGTAGGTAAGAATAACCACATTAAAATAACTGAGAAACCGACTGTCTTTTTTTCTTTTGTTTAACATAAAAAAACCTTCAGGATTATACCATGAGACATGGGTGGAAACAAAATAAATTCACCATAAAATATTAATAGAAAGGAGCAATAATAACCATCATCCACTATTACACATTATTTTGGTCACCTCAGTGATCACCTGACAACATGTGTTATGTTCCCTGAAAATATTAAAGAAGACTTTCTCCATGAGAAAAAGTGGTTGGATTTTCTCTGCCAAAAAACCTATAAAGGAAGGTCATCACACCCTGCTCTATACATGGGGTGCGACGATGCCTGATCATCGCCCCCTACACTACACTTGGATTGTGACGTCGTTGCAGGTTGCTCGTGCATTAGGATGCGACGATGCTTAAATCTTGGGAAAAGTCAAGTTTCACAAATGTTCTAGAAAGGAATCTTCTAGAAGGTGAGGTGGCCTCTGATCGGTTTGGATCTTACTCATTTCTCTGATTTGGTCGGATCATCCTAATCTCCTCACCCATATCTCTTTCACACTATATAAAGAGGGATCTCTTATGGAAAAGGTTAAGGTTGAATAGGCTAATAATTGTATGAGGAACTCTACTTCAGATTATGCTTGAGAGCTTTGCTTTAGTTCTTCAAGTCAATGTGGATCTTCTTCATTCAAGACATTGGAGCAAGTGTGTGTGTTGGAGTAAAGAGCCATCAAAAGGGGACCTTGCAACATCAAGGCATGGGTTGTGTTCTCCACTTTCTATTTCACTTAATACAATAATGCATTTCTTCCTTATATAAGCATCTTGTCTTCTATCATATAATTCCTTGATCATATACATAGGCTTCATTAGAATGTATGTATCTTTTTTTTGTCTCTTTGTTGGTTTGTGATTCTTGGAAAGGTTCATTATTCCGCAAACTCAAGGAAGGAGCTACAAGGACAACACTAGTGAGCATCAAGCGTCATTTAAATGATCTGTCTCTTGTACATCATTAAACTAGTTTATATGATGATGAATTTTAAGGTGAAGTGTGCATTTTGTTATGTTTTGTTCTAGTTTCCAGTAGGATCTAGGGAGATTTTTTTGTGTCCACACTTACTGATTAATCCTATAACATCCATCCCGGGTGCAACCATAATCAAACAACTTCAACACGAAGGGGCATTGAATAAATTCCAACTTGCGATATTCAAAAACACTGGCCAATATCATTTGCATAAACAGATCATATATTCACCCATTGTATCTTCTAGAAAGAAAACACCCTGTATGTGAATTCTAAGAGCCAACTCAAAGATTTTATCTAGAGCATGGTTACAATGATGAATGGAAGGCGAGAGTCATCATACCTTTGAGGAAGCATCGAACCAAATACCACCACTATTTTCCCAACAATCGAGCAGAACAGAGGAAAACTAACCAGATCAACCAAAAATGTGTGACAAATTGATGGTGGTGAGATAGAGGTGGGGTAAGAACGACATGTAGTAAATCCACATCGCTTCTCCACCTTCTCATTAATTTCCATCAATCATAGATAGGGTGGAATACATTCAAAACTCCATTAAATGCTTTAATCAATCATATTCAAATCCAACATGTCACTTCCACTTTGCAAAATTGAAACAAAAACCCTCCTATAACATAGTCTTACACCAGCACCATGATATCATATGTCCCATATTTATTTGTAACAAGTTCTTATTTGCAAGGACCATGATATCATATGTCCCATATTTATTTGTAACAAGTTCTTATTTGCAAGGATTGAATTGACCTCGAACAATTGCATAAACCATAACTATTTCCCACATAGCATAACCAATACCATGAACACAATATACCATGAATGCAATATGTTATAACTAATGTGAGTGTGAGTTGAAGTCCAAATTTTAACCATATGAGAAAATAGATGTATAACAGTCATAACCAAAGTGCTTGTCACTTTAAACCTTCTTTTGAATTTTAAATTGCCAGACCTTATCATCATTGATTGCATGTGAAAAATTGTTCGAACTCTTGTGTTTTTCTCAAACTATAGAATTGTTTCGTAAATTTGTCATGAGCACAATTCAGAGAATCATTTTTTTACCATGATTTAAACAAGGGGGTCCCATCTAGCTAGTATATTATTAATATGTATGTATATAAATAATAAGGTATTGCAACCAATTTGCATGCAGGTACCCTATGTTGCACTTTTGGGTGTCAACAAACTGGCGAATCCATAGGGAAATCTATTTCTAATAGATTCAGGACACATAATGTATGGTTTTACAGACCGATAGAAGTAGATGATCAAAAACATTGCTGAAGAGAATAGCTATGCAACAGGGAAAAATATGGTTTAAGGGAAATAATGAGACAGGATTTTGGGAATAACTCATGGAAAGTGGTACGTATGAGGGGATTTGGTCATGTATGTATAACATTTGATCAATATGTAACATATAATTATTCTTAAAGTTTCAAGGAAATTTTCTGATATGCTCTTTCAATCTCAGGATGGAGGGAAGCAAGGGATAGCAGAAACAGAGAAGAAGACAAAATCAACTATCCTACAACAGTGTTGAAAGAAAAAAGCAGGACATCGTGACAGTTGTGTGTATCTTATTTTTTGTTAATCAACAATATTCACATAATGACATTATTATGGAAAATGTGATCCAGACTTTACTCTTGACAAAATGTCATTCCATCCAAAAGAAAAGAAAAAGCGAAAGACAAAACACAATAAACTGAAAACCCAATTTATTATTTATGTACAAAGGAAGGAAAAAAAAATTCTTGGAGTCAGGTAGGATGGCATTTTGCATAGATAAATTCATCATCTATTTTAGATGGATGATTCATGCATTGAAAGACTATGCATAAAGAGTTTTGATCACACTTCCAACCAAAAAATTCATGTGGCAAGGGTAATGGGCCTATCATGATCGAGAAAAAGTGATCACCATCTTGCAAGACCTGCCAACCAACAAGATGGTATTTAGCCTTGACATTGGAAGTATAATGGTTATAAGTTTTGATGTTAATGATGGAGTTAATGGGCTCTTTAAGAATCATAAGATCATCATTTACAATCCCTTGATCAAGAAAAGAACTACCATGTAACGAGGGAGAAAATAAAGGATGTATAGGAATGCCTTTGAATTTATCATCATCGAAATAAAGAATGCATGCAAGAGAAATTTGTATATCGTCATTGAATTTCTCAACCTCTTTGAATTGAAATAATGTGTTTGTGAAAGAATTCTGCAATATGAAATCTCGATTACCCTTATGGGAATTTTCGAAAAGAGACTCAACATATGAATCTATATCGCTCCTTGAATCCCATCTTTCATTTTATTTATAATGGTCATGAGACATATGAGGGATAGTGCTATTCAAATCAAGAGAGTCTTCCCTGCTAGATTCATCCAAGAAAAATACTTCATTGGACACAAGTTGATCCTGAGTAGGATATATGTCAAAAAGGTCCTCATTAAAGGGGAAGACATCAAACAAAGGTTTGTCAGAAGTAAGATGGGTAGGTTGATCAGGGTAAGAATCATCACATACTTCTATGGACAAAGCAGTACTAGGCATATGATTGTCTTATTGACTATTCGAGAAGAGATGATGATTCGTGTGATATTCATGTTTAGCCTTTAATAAAAATTCATAGGTTAACTCTTCATGAGGTCCATTGCAAAAGTTAGATCAAGGCAAATCATAAATACATTCTGGTAGAAATTCAAAGTGATGAAAAATAGGCATAGGAGGAAAGTCGATAAGAAACTTTATAAAAAATGATTCTCACGTGAAAATTTGACTAGATACTGTCCGTCTAGACCAGTCTCTTTCTTTACCATGAAGGGAAAATGGAAAAATATCTGAAGAAGGATGTATATCATAAACCCCAATAGATTGAAAGAAGCTAAGGAAATCATCAATATGGTTTTGAGAATATTCCCATGAGTTACCCTCGAAAACATGACAACTAACCATAGGGAATTTTGCATCTAAGCTCACATTAGATTTATACATGAACACGTAAGTTAGGATTTGATAAATTCATGAAAACATAAAAAAAGAAGAATCTTATAAACAAAAATATAATAATAAATAATAAATATTAAAATACAAGAACTGGGGAAATATGGATAATGAGTTTTTTGGTTTTTTTCCACAATATGGTCGCCAAATAAATGTTGAGGAAAATGTATGGAAACCTTACTCAAGCTTTTTTAGATCTTGTTGGGCTAAGAAACAATAGTTGGGAATGCTACTCGGGGTTTATAGCCTAAAAAACAATTGCTTAATCCACAAGTAGTAAGTACAAAGGATCAAGGTGGGTTTTATGTGTTAAATATAACAGTGCAAAAGAAATAAACTTAAACAAAGTTACATGAATGTGTACAAAAGTTATACAAATGTGTACATGGAGATAAAAGAAAAAGAATGAACTAGATCATTAAAACACATGTGTGAGACTGAAACATTAATCTGATTTTTCATTTATTTCATTCTGAGATACAAAACTGAGTTCTGTCTACAAACCCCTGCGAGGGTAGGGACCAAATTCATATTTAGAAGCCTTTGATTGGAACCATACAAAAAGACTCCGACAATAAGAAGAAAACTGAAGATAAATATCTGGATCAACTTGCCACAAAATGTTGTCACTTGACTCTGCAAGATATTCTTTATTAGTCATTAAATTCAATCCATGCACAAACAAAAATACACATACTACCAAAGATAAATCATACATCTTTAACACAAGTTGTTAAAATATGTGATTCAATTTTTTGAATCTCATTTCCTTCAATAAGACCCTGCTGTCATCAAGAGGATTAAGCCTTCTAGTAAACTTAAAATGGCAAGGCAAGGCATGAAATGGAATTGCATGGCAAGGAATGCAATGGCATGGCATGGGAAGGCATGCCATGGATTGGCAAGAAAAGGGACGACATGGCATGGCATGGAAACTCAAGGCAAGGCAAGGCATAACATGGCTTGGCAGGGCATGCAAATTTTTTCACCTAGACTTAAAATGTCATAAACACTTCACTGGATGGAAATGAACTTTATGATATAAAGTTAAGTCATATGTCCCTAGAAAAAATGTTTTTATTTCTTGGGATGAGAAAGGTTTCTTTTTTTTGTTATTCTTGTTTCATTGCAATCCCCATTTTGATTTGACTTTTTCCTTGCATAACATCATGGAAAGTTATATTTATTGTTATATTTGTTGGGATTATTCTATTTTCTATTTTAGATCCTAGTTGTGTTCTAGGGATTTGTAAATGTAACAACCTATATTTTGGCCTTAGAAGGTTAGAACTTTGATTTTTACTTATGTTAGTGATTCAATGCTTAGTATTTGTTGGGTTTAGTTAGAATGATATAGACATTTGATATGTATACATTTGGACCTATTTATGTGTTGCAGGATATTATTTTTATTGTTATATGTTTATGATGATCATAGTTATGTGATTTGTTTAAACATGCAAATTGAAATGTGGAACTTTAGAGCTTCATGCAGTGCCCATATGTGCGGTATTTATTTCCTTTAGTATGATTGTCAACACCATTTAGTTAAGTCACATTTGTTTCCTCAAAATTTCTTTAGTGTATACTACTAATTAAATGTTTTCTTAAATTTTACTGGTTTTGGGGTCTTTAAGTCAAGTAACCAATACTATATATAGAAAATTAATATATTTATGGTTCATGAACTTGAGTTTAATTTTCATTTAAAAAAATCCATTTTTAAAAGATCAAGAATTGTCCCTACCGATTGTAAAGTTTGAAAATTAATATATTTATGATTCATGGACTTGAGCTTATCAGTTTATTCACTTACAAGTTTGTGAGATTATATTTTCATTCAAAGTGAGGCTTTATTGTGCACTCATATTTTATGTGTTGATTTTCTATTAAGAAATCCCTGTAACATGTTGTGATTTCCATTATAATGAACCATGCTTCATTTTCGATAGAGTAATGTCAGGTTTCAACTCTGTTATTTCTATTGTGATTATGTTACCCTACATGATTGTTATTATTGGTTCCTGGAGTCTTAACTAGGATGGGACTTCATTCTTTTGTCAAATTTAGGTAATGAGAACCATTAATTTCTTATGGATTTAGAACTTAGAAATATTTTGCACCATAATAGATTTGTTAATGTGTAATGCAAGTATTTATAATCACTTTAGAAAAAAAATCATACATTCATACACTTTGAAATTGAACACTTTGAAATTCATATATTCATTAACATAAAATGAAGAAATAATGGGATTCATAAAAAACGTACCATGAAATACATATACATATATTCAACATCGTCTAAATTGTACATTTTTTACAAAATGGCACCTTGTGCCCAATATATAAAATGACAACAAGTGCCATAACATGGAAAACAACCATACGGTGTCCTATATACAAAATGGAATTAATTGGTCAATCATTGACCACCTCCACCGTCGCCACCATCAGGATCATCCTGAAAATATATATTTCTTCTCTTGCTTGAGGAAGCACCTCAAATGGTACTAGGCCTGGGCATGCTTCCTCACTCCAGAGACTTCACAAAGAAAAAACATTGTTACATAAGTTTTTTTGCTCAATGAATTAAAAGACATACAAAATGATACTTGTAATTTAACCTAAGACAACTCATCGCATATGCTACTGAAAATTGTGAGGGTGTTACCCTCCTATGCGATCCCAATCTCTCAGGGATGCCACCCTATGTCAGTTGTGAGGATCAAATCAAGAAAATTAAACAAATATGTGTAAAATAAAATTCATGATACATAAAAAATTATCATCAACACATTATCTCACCATGAATATCTCCACTGTCGATGGAGATCTTTTGGTAGGTGGAGTGCTCGAATGTACAATATGCTCCCAGGAAACCTCTATTGTGGAAGCATCGATGGATGGGGACTATGGATATGNGGGGGGGGTGAGTGGCATATGGGTGCATCCACCGTGGATGGATGCAATGGAAGAGGTGGTGCAGATGGGCGGCCTATGGGTGAATCTACTGATGATACATGGAATAAGATAGATGCAAGGGGTGGGAAGCGATGGACCCCCACAGGCTATACAAGTGATGATAAATCCCTTGGTATGGAGTAAGCTAACCCAAAATTAGATCCCAGGTTCCCATGGAGTGCAATAGTACTATAACTAGCGACTATGTATGCAGTCTACATACATATTAATAATATTGAACTATTAGTACCAAATAATAAAATTCAAAAAAATAAACACAACAAATTTAATATTTAAACAATATTTAACTCTACACATGATACATGTGATGCAGGTGACTTTTCCATCCCAAATGGACATTCCCCGACATCGCTTGGTCCCACATCATGTAGAAACACATGAATAACATTAAAAATTTGAGGATGCCACAAAATAAAGAAATGACTATGGTGAATTTATCAAATTTTACACATACCTATGTATGAGGTACTCCCAATGAGTAGGATATCTCTACTGTTGCATCAATGGTGGATATAAGCACTAATGCATCACAGGCCTAGAGGTTCTGCTACACAGATGTAACAACTGTACAACAACATACAATAAAATATCGATATAAATACACAGAATACAAAATAAATATATAACGATTAAGAACATAGTGATGATTAAGATAATATCCTCCTCCATGAAACAATGATGTCCACTGGCCTCCATAGGCCCATAGCAGGTTTTTCCATAACTTGAGCATCTGTGAGGTTCACATGGATGGTTGTTATTTCCATGTGACATCTCCTCACTAAACTATGTTGTGCAGGGTGAAGCTTTGACCCCTCTATCAATTTCATCAGCATGCACCTTCTACTAAGATAATGCAACAAAGCTTCCATGTTGCACTAGGTTCCTGTTCAATGATAAAATAACTCATTGTGTCTATTGAAATATCTATGCAACAGGAGGATTTTGGGCAGGGGGGTCAGGCATTTTCTTGGGGGGACAAGGAACTAACATGGGATCACACATGTCATGCTCTTGGTCTTGTGTGGACCCTTGAACCACCCCCTGGAACTCACCCATGCCAAAGTAGTTGACATGCAAACCCAAAATAAATTTAGCTCACAATTTTCTCAATACATATAAGGGTACCTCCCTTTTATTGCAGGGAAGTTTATCAAATACCATATACCACTTTTTCATTCAGTTTTAAGTAATCTGGGGATGGATACACCAGTCAATACAAATGTTTTTTTTTTTCATAGGTAGTTCTTGTCCATTTCGAGGATCCCTAAAAATAGACAATAGTTGTTGTTTTGAAATACCCAAGTTTATGACTTTGTTTCTATCCAATCTAGTGTTGTAGTACTCAAACATTCTTTCCCTATACTCAGAAATAGAAGTCAATTCCCCTTGGGAACTTGTAATGGACCTCACAATGACATCCAAAGAAGTAGGCAAGGACACTTTTCTTGGTTCTTTGGTGCCCCTTAACTGATCTATAAGTGTTCTTAATGTAGCCAAACCGTCATCAATTTTGGTGTTTGTATTGGGTGTTTGTGGTGGGTTGGGTTTTTGCTCTCCTTGGTCTACTAGTGGGTGGTTTACATTGTTACCGGGTTCCATTTTATAAAATATGCTGCAATTTTAAAAGGAAATTTAATAAGTGGACTTATGACTAAGGTATTACACACAACAATGCAATTTTATCCCAACAAAATCATTAACATAATTTTGTGTAAAACAAATAAAAACTACGCTTTATATTTACATTAATGAACTTGAAAAAAACATATGCAAGATTCGTGAATTGTTGAGAGATTTACATTCAAGTATTAATTATGTGTAGTGAACCTTGCTAATAATTTTTCAATGGCATTGGGATTTACATCCATAACCTATGACTAATTTTTTGTATTTTTGCAAAGCCATGATGGAAAGATCCTAGGCTTTTCTCCTTCTTTACTTGTCTTCTTTTCTTGCTCAATGTAGGAAATTTGTGAGGCGTGGTGTGCGAATGAGCACAAAATGCGCCTATGGTCCTTAAGAAAAGGGCACAACAAGAACGTGTGCACGTTCTTGCCGACAAACCTACGTGGCAAGCTTGTTGGAGGTTTGGGCCTTGCCAAACCTATAGGATTAGGAACGTGTGCATATTCCTGAGAATGCTCACATGTTCATGTTGACCTCCTTATCAATTTTTCATCCACCAACTTTGTGCACTCACCCAAATATAGATATTTGGTTAAGAATTACATAGCTCCTACCCATCTTCTACATGGCTAGTTTATTGGTATTGTTTATTTTTACAACCTATGTTTATAGGCCCAAAGAAAGTGGAGGTCCACCTCATCGAAATGACATAGGCTTAAGAAGATCCACTAAAGTAGGAATAGATTTACAAGAAATGTCACCCATCATTATTTTACCGATTCTAAAAATGAATTCAAGAACAACCTAGTCAAGACTGTAGATCAAATAAAATTATTTAGCTAAGTCTATAGGGTTTAATATGTTTGAATCCCCACTCCCAAGTACTTGGATTATACCTCCAAACACTCCTAAGTTTGCAACTACAAGTGTTCCCCTACGTCAATTCCAAACAATAATAGCTAATGCTTATGCAACAAAACACCTATCAATCACTTCCTCGTACCATTAGTACTATGGAAAGAGGTGGTATTGTTTGCATTGTATAAGTACCAGCTTAAATAAAATATCTATCTTAGAATAGATAAGCTAATAACAATTCATTGAACCATGTACCTCCACCATCCACGCTCAGAAAAGGATATAAACCATATCATGACCTATCTTAATTTCTTGGTTGTTAGAGGGACTACATTGAGATGTGTTTGTACATATCATGTAACGTACCCAACTCCACATTGGGTCACATCACTATAATTTTTTTCTCTGATACTAAACTGTAACGTACCCAAATCATAAGGTACTTCAAGAACTTGCATTCATGAAATTATTTTGGACTCTGATACCATCTTTAATAAATAATCAAGAAGCATGCATAACAAATAGTCCATGAATCATTCAAGAAACACACACACACACACACACACACATACATACATACATACATACATACATACATACATACATACATACATACATACATACATACATACATACATACATACATATATATATATATATATATATATATATAAACAAGAAATCATATTTCTCTCGTAGTGCATGTAACATTAAAATATATACACATCATTAAACAATGAACAAGTACGAAAGAAGACATAACATGAATCAAATACATAGAGAACACTTATATTTATCAAATAACCACATCAACAGGCTCCAGAAGTCGAAAGTGCCACCCAACCATAGACATTATTGTTCCAAATCTCTAGGAAACAAGTCACCCCCAAGCCGAGGCTATGAATCCACAAGGACATGTGGCTAGGATGACTCTAATCACACATAGACAGTTAAGTTCTCATGTTGTTATAGTCTAGTCAATCACACAACAATATCAACTTGTTAGCTGTCCTTCCTCTTCATCCTGTACAACCCAAAGAAAGGAATCCCCTTCTCTGCAAAGTAGTCATTCAATCTATTCCCTTGCTTTCAGGGCTCCAGTACAGTTTCGTTAGGAAATATCAATGTTGGAATATCGAGAGGTTCTCAACTATGGATAATTTCACTCAAAATTCCAATGCATCCATGCACTCAAGCATCCTTACATTGTTGGAAAATAACCATTTTTACCATACAACCAACTATCAATGGCTCTCTATCAAATATATCTTATGTTATCTCTAAGAAGCAAAAGAAAAAGAATGAATGAGAATGGAAGAATGAGGAATCCCCCCAAAATAACTATCAAAATATATGAATGCTCAAAATGCACCATGTGTCTTCCCCAAGAATCTCATGTAATTCATTTTCCCCACTAATAAAAATATGGGTTTAATAAAATCTAATAATTTGGTCTATCCCCTTAGATACCCCCTCTTTCATGGAATCATAGCCCATATAACTCTACCCTTGTATATCTGCATTCAGTGTCTTTGACCTTACATTAAGTAGAGACATACGTTATTAATCTAGGAATTTAAACTAGGGTATTTCATATCACAATACAAGGGTTGAGTATGGAAAACACCAATTGCCTGGTAGGAGTAGAAGAAATGGGGATCATTGAAGAAATCTAGTTTTTTATGAACATTGAAGATTCAATGCATGAAGAAGTGGTTTTCAATAATGGATCCTATCCTCCATAAATTAGATAGATTTTCTTTGAGCCTAACTTGAGGAATCCAATTTTCAGGGTGGTTTATGGCATGGTGATTGTCGTTTTTTTTTTTTTTTAATTATGAAGATATATAACATTACCTCATATATGTTTTGTGAATCTAGAAACTATATGGTAACATCTTAATAGACATTCATGATTTTTCTTTCTATCTTGGTGAGTTGATCACATGTATGGATATTTATCAACACAACAATCATAAGCGATGAGGAAAGAAATATGTTTTGTGAATCTAGAAACTATATGTTAACAACTTAATAGACATTGATGATTTTGCTTTCTATCTTGGTGAGTTGATCACATGTATGGATATTTATCAACACAACAATCATAAGCGATGAGGAAAGAAATTGCAAAGTTATGTAATATTTAACTCCAACCACATTTTATTTAAAACATCTACATCAGAAACAAAAATATCTCATCATTGTTTAAATAAATAGATTTATTGATGAAACAAAAAAGAAAATCTTACATGTTGGCTTGGAGGTGTGTAAGGGTTGGTGTCCAAGCTTCTCCAATTCATCTCTCAGTTAAATCATGAAAATGAGCCTTGTTCGAGCTTTTTTTCTTTTTATAACATACAAACTCTCAACTGAGAATTTACTAGATTCTCATATGAGAGTTTGTAAGATTCTCAACCAAAAATCTAGGGAAATAATCTAAACTCTTGACCAAGAGTCTCTTCTGAAAATTTTGAAATTGTAGTTCAATTTCAATTTTTCATTCAATAACATAAACTCTCATCCGAGAAAATTATTTATCCACTAAATCTCTTGGCTAAGATATTCCTAAACTCTAAGACAAAATATTATAAAACTTGCGATCAAGATATGAATTTTTTCTGAGTTGAAAAAAATAAAATTTATAATATTGATGTAGGTATTTAGCATGACATATATCATATGCAAGTTTAAATCAAATATCTGCCTTATCATTTGATAATCTAAATGCCATTTTAAATTCCTCCATTCTTATGCAAACTTTCTCATGCATGTATGCTCTTATATAAAGGAAGAGGGGATTGAGATAACTACAATATTTCAAGTTGAGGAGTATCGTTCATGTGTGCACCCTACATAAAGGTGAGTGTAAATGTATGTCCAGTACAATTTTATTCTTAATTTCATCCATTAGGTCATAATATGTCATTTTCTATGCAAAGGATGGGAAATATTAATTTATGGCTTAGAGAATTCTATTATTGCTAGCTTTGATGATGAGGCATAGAGGTGAGTGGAGCTTTTTAAAATTGTTTAAAAAAAAAATAACATTTGGTTGGATGAAAATAAGATTAGCTCTAAGGTTCAAGTTGGGTTGAGGGGAAAGCATTGGACAATTAATTACATTCTTACATTTAGAATTATTGTTGAAAATTGTCATAAGATTAAATAATATCTATTTGTTTTCTTTGTTGATTTCAGGAGAAATATTTTAATTTGTATAGAAGACTTAGGAATTCCTTTTGAACATAGGTTTGGCATTTATAGATACTATGAGCAGGTCATTGCCAAGCTTAAAACTAGTCAAGGTTGGTCTGAGAAAATTAATTGTAATATGGGAGGTAAGGAGGGTTTCCCTTTATACCATACATTATTTGAAATTTATATTTGATCATTTTGGAAAAGTACTTATAAGAGGTTAGGTGCATAGGTGCCAACCTTCACTATGAAACCATTCTTCTGCTAATATATGTTGACCAACATTGTTCTCTGATATATGTTGACCAACATTGTTCTCTTGGCAGAGCATCTTGTAGACCTTGAAAAACAACTACTGTCATTTAATAATTTTCCAATAGATAAAGTTTCATGGTAAATGTTGATAATGCCAAAATCATGCTTATAAAATCCAAAAAAGTTATCCAACTTTGAAAATCATTCTAGAGCTAAGGAAATTTGTCAATGAGATTAAAAGAAATAATTTTCAAAGGTACAGAAATTTGGCATTAGGATTAAAAGAAATAAATTTATCTAGGGTGGTAATGCTAGTGATCTTCCATTGTTGTGAGGTTTCACGTGAAAGTATATCTAAAGAAACTTGGAACAAAATTGAACAAATCCAAAAGAAATGCATTACCTACAACTTTAAAATTAAAAAAATATTGCTTACCTCATCTATTCATGGAAGCTAGTATGTTCCCCAATGAATGAAAAACCCTAAAACAATATCTTCTAAACACATACACATTGTTAAAAACTTGACCAAGATGGCTTCCCATCATTGCTCCACAATTATACCCAACCTAGCTAAGTTATTAAAAATAAAACTCTTATAACTAAAAAGCAAAGCAAAATTAAAAATAAAACATTGAAATTCTAATAAAGTGATAAAGATTTTAAAAATAAATTAAAACTATGTTATTATAAAGACTTTTGGGAAAAAAATAATAATCTATGCAACAGAGAGGAAAGAGGAAGCTCATTTCCTTCTAGTATACGTATACGTAATGCCTAATAATTTCAGCTTTCAAATATATAAATAAATAACTTTCGGATTTTAACTTCCTAAAAGTAAAACTCTGAATCATTTTTATAACAAATATTTTTTTTTAATGTTATCAAGTAACATTTCAAAGTGAAAAGAAGAAAGTAGTAGCGGACGGGAAGAATTATGGAGAAGTCGTTTGAATTTGGAAATTTTTGTAGCCCACGAGAAGATATGTGGAAAAGTTGCAGTCGACTGGAAGAATTATGGAAAAGTGGTTTGAATTTGGAAATTTTGTAGCCAACGGGAAGATCTGTAGAAAAGGAGCAACTGACGGGAAGATCTGTGAAAAAGGAACAACCAACGGGAAGATCTGCGAGTGGAGAGACGCCATCCAACCAACATTGCCTTTGTTTGAATTTTGGGGCTAAAAAATCTCAGAAATTCCAACCATTTTCTCTGTTCCACTCTGCGAGTGGAGAGGTGCCATCCAACAAGAGGGCCCCAATCCTTGACAATCGAACCAACATTGCCTTTGTTTGGAAGGTTTTCATGTGGAACAACAATCCTTCACTTCTGTGTTAATCACAACTCACACTGAGAATCACAACTCACCTTGACAATCGAACCAACATTGCCTTTGTTTCGAAGGTTTGCATGTGGAACAACAATCCTTGACTTGTATGTTAATCACATCTCACATTGAGAATGGCCCATGCACTTATGTGTACCTCTTACACTAACGTACATATCACATGACATTTGGGGAACCTAGCTAGACCTTTGATAGCCATTTTCACTTTACTAATTTTCGTCCTGTGAGTCCTCCTTGCCCCAATTGCAGCCCTAGAGGTCCCACTTGTGTGGACTCAATTAGTTACTTGTTGTATCTAGATCTTTTTCTTTTGGATTTAGCTTGTATTCTTATTTAGACCAACCTTATTTCCTACATTGGCCCTACAACATTAAGGTTTTTGATGTGAGTACACAACTCTTTTAGTGTATCACTCTCAAGTGTGAACATAATTATGAAGAGATATGATATTGTTTTGTCATTAATATGGACAAAGTGCACATGCACACTAAGCTCAAGATCTATGTCAACTACACGTTCAAGATACAAAGTGATTTTCATAATGGAGGATTGTAATGCTACACTAGTGACATTTAAAATTGAATGCATACTAAGGCAGAAAATCAATCTTGAACACAATGTCGCCACACTACTCAACAATGTTGCATGGACAAGATTAAAGTGGCCCAAGCTTGCAATTTTGACCCATGAATCTTTCTTTCTAAGTATGAAACCATACCTTATTCCAAACTAAAAAGTTGTATGAGTTGGAATGTTTATCATGGAGCACCTTATAATTAGTTTTTTTTTTATATTAGAATGTCATCAACGTGTCAGTAAATATTTTTGATCTACTCTATCAAGTGTGTTTCTTTGTTTTCCTCTTTATGTACTAATGCAAAACTACCTACAATTGGTGGCACTAAATAAGCCATGTTGATGGGTGTTGTAGGTTGAAATTCAAATTAGTCTTGAATAAACTATATTGAGGATAGTCACAATATGCTTTATTCTAGCAATATTGAATACAATCCAAATTATCATCCCATGTGCAAGGGCGAGAATGAGTGTACATGTAGAATAGATGTATAAGATTCATGTTCAGAGATCATGTGTACACATTTCTCATCAAACCTTTTGTCCATCATGCTCTAGATGGATTTACATATATGTTGGAAATGATTTTGATATCTCTTTCTAGAACTATGGATGTAGGAAACCGAAATTGAACTAAACATGTGTGAAGAACGATTTCATTATTTCTTGCACTTAGTTACTCTTCCTACAAGGAGTGAGGATTGTCCTCTTCTATAACTTGTCAACAACGAGAAAGAGTGTACTGTGGTTTTTGCATTATTGGTAGTTCTATAAAAAAATTATGGAGACAAACTCCCATGGGTGCAAAGAAATAGGTATAGGTATGTAATTTCCCCCTACTTCCTTTTGGTAGGTTTACCAATAATGCAAGAAACACAAGTCCTGATATATTTTTATAACTCAAGCCAAAAAAATTAAATTTGGAATGTTCAAAAGGTATATTGGACACTAAAATGATCTAAGAATTGTGTTTGAGATGATTTCTGTAGAATTCAATAAAGGTCTATCTCCATATTTTCTAAGGAAATTTCCAGCAACTAAATATCAATAATCTTAATAACCCAAATTTAGGAATTGGACAAATAAATTACCTTATTGCAAATTGTGGTGGTGGTCATTTCAATTAATTGGTATTTTCCTTTAGTAATTATAATAAGAAAAGGTTAATCTCATCAAGAGATGCCAAGTTCTCTTATATGTTAGGGTGAAAGAGATGTGTAACATGTTCTCTAGGTGCTCTTATAACCTAGGGTGAAAGATATGTATCACACATGTTTCTCATGTCAAATGTTTCATTATAATAAACAAAAATGAAAAAATGTTTCAGTTCAATTTGGACCATACCGCAAAAAAAAAGGAGCATAAAATCATTTTAACCTTATATGTTTTAATGGATGAGAGATATACCCCTATTTTTTTTATACCCTTGTTGAATGCCACATGTTTTCCCTTCCTTCTTTCCTCTTTTTTTATTTTATGACTTTTACCCTCCCATAAAATTTCTTGGCCATGTATCATACACCTTCTTCACTCCTCTTTGTGTCTTATCATGCTTACCATACTTAGCCATTTTCATCATATTCACGGGTTCATGGACTCATGGACTTGTATTTTGTTTCCTTTTTCTCTTTCCTCTGACTCAACACTTAGCTTATTTTTCATCGCGGAATTGTGGAATTACATTTGATTACTTTTCTACTTCTCACAAGCCGTCCGACAGATCTCAATACTTAGTTATTTCGTTCATTGCATACTCATGGACTTGCATTTGTTTTTGAAAACTTTTTTCACTCCAACTCCCTGCCATGACATTCCCCCTTCTTTCACATTTCTCGAGTCACATTAAATGATATGTTTATGGACTCAACTACTAAATTCATTTATCAATAGCTTGTTAATTAATGATGTTTATATCGAGGAAAATTGCATTTGTTTCAACTTGATGCTTTTACCAAGAAAATCTAACTTAAGGGTCATTTTACTGTGTTAAGTGATATTACAAAGAAGTTTTCAAACTTTCTGAAGATCGCCATGAGAAAATATAATTTATGTAGGGACACTTTACTTGTTTGCCAGAGAAGACCAGAATTACCATTGGTGTAGGTCATATTAGTACTATTCAACATTGCCAGATAGAGACAATAATAAGGTATGGACATCAGGAATAGCTCTCGTCGGTTTTGTTCCTGAGGTTTTCGAATGTAAAAACATCATCACTTAGTGCATTGAAAAATTCACCCAGAAAAGAAGATCTGTCCCATTGCAAAGCGACTCCCCTATTTCACTAGCGCCTTCATTTTTTAAGAAAATGTTAAAATTATCAAAACCAAACTTGGTCTACAAAGGAGAAGAGGAAAGAAATTTCCTGAAGGGAAAAAATAATGGAATTGAACTCCTGCAAGAATATCTACAAGACCCTTCCTCAATGCCAGAAGATCTATCCAATATTCAGGTGAGTTCTTTGAAGGGCCCTTATAAATTAATTTCTTGGTTATTCACTAGAGTTGCTGGTCAAGATTCTACAACA
>SNQJ01S0030013.1:152770-175323 GCA_010110895.2 Picea sitchensis
TTTTATAACTCTGTAGAACGTGCTTGATAAAATCTTCTTTAGACAATGGTGTATGATAGACCTTCAAGCGGTGCCCATTTACAACAAGGGAAGTTTGATATGAATCAATGGTTTTTGTCTTAACCAATCTATTTTCATAGACTATATCCACTTCGTACAGTCCCAACCATCGGGTTGATAGTTTTCCTTTAAATTTTTTAAACCTGTTGTCATACAATACGGCCCAATCACCTGGATGAAAGGACTTTCTCTTAATAAATTTTTCATTCAATTTAGACATTTGATCTTGAATGAGTGTGGTTCTTTGAAGAGAATCATTCCTGATATCAACAAGTTCATTCAACTACATTACCCTCTATTTTTGTGCCTCATCTAGGTCCATTCCCAATTGCATGGCTATTCTAAAGGTATTTACTTGAAATTCTATGGGGAGAAACACCTGCTTCCCATACACCAATTCATAAGGGGTATGACCTGTGATGTTTCTCCAAGTTGTTCGGTAAGCCCATAAGGCTTCACGCAACCTATCAACCCCATTTTTATGGTGCACCTAAATTGTTTTCATGAGAATGGCTTCTATCACCTTATTGGTTGACTCCACTTCTCGATTTTGTTTGGGGTGGTAAGGTGTATATTTCTAGTGCTTGATATGATATTTTTTTGTGATGGATTTGACCAGATTAGAAGTAAATTGGGTCCCTTGGTATTTCACTATCTCTCTAGGCACACTGAAATGGGTAAATATTTATTCAAATAGAAAATCAACAAGGGATTGTTCATTGGAAAAATACAAAGATTTAGCCTCTACCCACTTTGTCACATCATCCATACAAACCAATATGTACCTTTTCCTTCTAGACATAGGGTTGATTGGTCCTACAAAATTTAATGCCCATTTTTCAAAAGGTTTGATTACTACCTATTTTTGAAGAGGCATCTCATAAGCCGAAGTTGGCCTCCCTATCCTTAGGCAATCATCACAATTGGCCAAATACCTATTTTCATCTTTAAAAATGGTTGGCCAATAATAGCCTGATTGTAATATTTTGTATGATTTCCTTTTTTCATAAAAATTCCCACCACATGGCCCATCATGGTAGTCTTTAATAATTCCATGCATCTCATCTTCTCGTACACATCTTCTAATCACCAAATCAGGCCCATTGCGGTATAAATAGTCATCATGCCACATGTAATTAGCACTTAGCTAAATGATTCTTTGTTTTTATCGAGAGGATAAATTCTGAGATAATTTCCATGTTACTAAATATTTGGCCACATCTGCATACCAAGGAATGTAAATAGACATATCAAACAAATTTTCATCGGGAAAATTATCATTAACTGGTGTATTCTCTCTTGTATGAATAGGTATGGACAGAAAATCAACAACAAGATTATCTCTCCCAGGTCTATCTATATTGGTAATGTTGAATTCTTGTAATAGTAACAACCGTATCATAACTTTAGCATTTGTGACAGACTTATTCATTAAAAATCTAATAGTTGAGTGATCGGTGTGTACAAAGACTTCATACCCAATTATATAATGTCAGAATTTGTTAATGGCATGAACCACTTCCAAGAATTCTTTTTCAGTAACTGTATAGTTAGAATACCCAATTAAAGAGGTTTTTGCTGACAAAATAGATAGCATAGCGAACTTGATTTTCTCTTTGGCCCGAAACAACACCCGGATCTATATTTGAGGCATCCATACAAATGTGAAAAGGGAGGGACCAATTTGGCACTCTTAAAATAGGAATAGTTGAAAGCTTCTGTTTTAAAATTTCAAAAGTAATTTGACATTGAGGATCCCAATGGAATTCAAAATCCTTTGCTAATAGTTTGAACAGTGGGGTAGAGAGGTTTGTAAAATTTGAATAAATCTTCTATAATATCTAGCATGCCCTAAGAAGCTTCTAAATTTTTTTGGGGAACTAGGGATTTTGATTCGAGAAATGATTTCAATTTTAGCAGGATCTACCCTTATTCATGTACTGGAAATATGATGGCCTAAAACAATCCCTTTAGTGAACATCATTTTGGATTTTTCATGGATAAGGGAAAGGTTAGTTTATTTACATATGATCAACACTTTCTTTAGGTTGTCTAAGGTTTGTTGAAAATCACCCCCATATACTATGAAGTTATCCATATATACTTCCACCAATCATGGGTTAAATTAGAAAAGATGGTCAGGAAATCCCGTTGAAATGTGGCATGGGAATTACATAACCCAAAGGGAAGGACCCTATAAGCATAACTAACCCATGGGCAAGTAAAAGTGGTCTTCTCCCAATCCTATGGTGCAATTTGGATCTTGTTATGACCACTGAACCCATCTAAGAAGGAAAAGTAATTTTTCCGAGAAAAAAGTGTCCAACACTTGATCTATAAAAGGTAAAGGAAAATAGTCTCTAAATGTAGCCTTATTTATCTCTCTAAAATCCACACAAATTCTCCACTTGCCATTTTTCTTAGGAACAATGACTAATGGAGATACCCACTTACTATCTGAAATGGGATAGATAAAATTGATATTTAGGATCTTTTGCAGCTCTTCTTTCACTATATCCTTCAAGGATGGATTCATCCTCCTTTTAGGTTTCTTAACAGGTCTAATTTGATCATCGGTATAGATGTGATGGATACAAGTATTCGGGTGGATCCCTTTCATATTAGAATAATCCCATGCAAAGGCATCAGATTGTTCTTGAATCAATTGAATCAATTGATCTTGGTGTTCAACTTCCAAATTAGAATTGATATAAAGACACTTCCTAGGACTGATTTCAACTGATTTCACAGGTAACTTTCTACCTTCGTTCATTGTTTTCATAGTGAACAAAGTAGAAGGATGAAAAATTTCTTGAAATTCAGAGATGAAAATATGTTTATATTCTTGAAAAGATAATGAATATTCAATACATTCAGTCTCAACTAAGAATTGGTTTAAAATTTGGCCCTCAGTTTGTTCTTGAAAACCTCTTATTTGTTCAATTGTTAATAAGGGTTGAGCACATTCCTCCTCCCCATATGGATTCTCTAACCATAAAGTAATTTCGGTCGCTGGTTGTGAAGGAGGGAATAGAGTAAGATTTTTGGCTATGGGTCGCATTGGAAATTGTCATCTCTCCAGACCAACATCCAATGAATGCATTAGCAGTGGCCAACCAAGGTCGACCAAGCACAACTTGATGTCTAGGTTTGGAGTATTTTGGATGAATTACCAAGAAGTCTACAGGATATTCCTAGGAAGCTAGGGTGAATGTTACATCATCCATACTTCATGTTGGACTAATGAATGCTTTATCTACTAATTCCAATAGGGTCTGGGTTGGCCTTAAATGATTTAGTTGCAGAGTTTTCATGGTACTAACATGCATAACATTTATTGTTGCTCTGAGATCAATGAGTTTATTTGGTATAGAAATTCCATTAATTTCTCTATTTACCATTGGGTTCCTTGGGTCATTGTATTTGAATGACATTTCTGATATGAATTCTAACAACTATCCGACCCCCTGTATAACATGAGGCACCTTCCTTTTTATTCCATGATTTTTAATGCAAATGTCTCTTACAATGTTGGCATAGATAGGAATGTCCTTAATAGCTTGTCGTAGGGGAATATCTACACACATACTTCTTAATTCAGCTTCTAAATAATGTCCTAGAGGCACCTCAAGCTTCTTTATAAGAAACCTTTCTAGATAAGGTGGACGATTAGTTTCTTGAGGTAGTTCAGTTTGTGAGGTAGGAATGGCTGGAATGTCAGGAGGAATTTCCTCTACAACATGGGTGTCTTCATCTTCATTTGGATGATTTTATGATTTTTCTTCTTGGATAACCACTATAGAATTTGTTTTATTTAAGACCTTCCCAGATCTTAATTGGATTTCATTTAATGGAGCCAAGTTAATGACATAATTCGGGAAGGTTTTCAATTCCATATTCTGTACATGTTGAGTAGGTCTATTATTAGGATTTGCATGGGATGTGCAGGAATTGGGGTAGGCCGAGTATGATTTTGATTAAGTGGAACTTTCATTTGATATTGTTGGTTTAGATTCATGGGAAATGTAAGTTGTTGTTGTAGTTTAGGAGGTGGAGGTAGTGAAGGTGGATTAAATCCTGGAAAAAAGATGAGAGATATTAGAAGGGTACTATGGGTATGTACGAAAAGATGGTGGCTGCAAAGGGGAATTTCCATAGGCAGTTCCCCTCCATCCCTATTTCCAAGGATTGCCTTGGGGTTGTTGAGGTTTCCAATGGGAATAAGGAATTAGAGGGACCTATTGTTGTTGTGGGTATTGTATGGAGGGATTTGGGAACATGTTAGGGTTTTGATTCCACCATAGTCTCTTAGGGGGATATGATGTGTCTTGGGGCTCTACTCCTCCCTTATAGATAGCTTATAGGGAAGGAAGTGAATGGAACCTCTTAGTAGGATGATCCTCCATACAAATTCCACAAACTTTTATGACATTAACAGGGAACTCCTTCTCAGTATGTCTCTTCCTACACCGAGGACAACAAATTGCCAAGGCAACATTATCTTCCTCTTGTTTCCTCTTGATTTTAAGGGTATCCAATTGGATGCTAATTGTATTTAGGATATTTGTTTTGAAATTATCTAGCATATTTCCCATTTCCATTCTTGTGACACCTCCTGTACCAGGTTTAGCAATTTTGTTTACATGGTCTCTTGAACTTTTCCTAGTTTTGGCTTGACTATGGGAGTAATTTTTACAATACTCGACAATATCAACAAAAGGTTTTTGGTATACATCCCTAGATATCATGAGGTTCAACACTTATATATAGTCATCCCTTAAACCTTTCAGAAAAATAGTCCTAACCGTGGTTGTGTCAAGGGAAAATTGTTTGGTCTTTTGGTAGTTATAGAGGAAGATTTCCAAGTAATCCTCTAGGATTTCCTCCTCAGACTGTTGCATATTGAATATGTCATTCATAACATCTCTAGGTCTACATGAATATTGATACTTTTGGAGAAAAAAATTCTCATGTCATCCCAGGATAAAATACTATGTTCTCCTAAACTCATGAACCACCTTAGTGCTAAGTATTTTAGTGTGGTTGGAAACAATTTTAATTTTTTAGCATTATATGTGTAATTATAACTTATGCATAATATATCAAGCCCAAACATAAATGAATCAGGGTCCTTAGATGACATACCATGAAAGTGAGGTAGTGATGATAATGGAATATTCTTCATGGCGACATTTATGGTAATATCCAGTATTGAAAATCCAAATTTCTTTGTCTCATTATTTTCATTCATTTCTTCATCTGCCATATTTCCGAACAACAATTTATAGGATGCAAGTGATGTTTCCCCACTAGGTGATGGTTCAACCATTGTATATTTGGTATATTTAAGTTTTCAAATACTTTATGTATTGCTCCAACTGCAGATTCAACCTCTTCTACCATTGCCTCCATTTCCTTTCCAATTTCTTCTTCTGAATGGGTCAACATTGCTTCCCCTACTACTTGTTGTGATATGTTTCCAAATTGCACAGTAGCTTCATATTCAGGGTCTTTTACTATATTTTCAATCATTTCTTCTGAACTTTATCCTCTGAATTTTTTTCCTGCATAGCGATCTGCAAGATTCAAATGCACTCCAAAACTATTCTACTTCAACAAATAACTAGTACAGAAAATGAGGTTTTCCATTTACTGGCCCATGAAATACAAAAGAAGGAACCTTGTCTTGTTTCTGTAATGACACACTTAAATAGATAGTCCCATTTCATTATTCACACACTCTTTTAAGATCAATTAATGCAGCACAAAAAGAAAATTTAATACAATCTCACAATCTGACAATTCTGGAAAATCACTTCATTTCTACACAGGGAGCATAGGTCTCATTGAGACCTTCCATTTGTTGGACATTTTAATATGAAAGATTATTATTGAGATTATCCTCTACTAACACACTTTTCAATTCATAAGAGAATGATTTCCTTGCTAATAACACAAATTCAGTAAACAATCACACTTAAGAAATCTATCCAACTAATTCAACTTTACCAATTATTGAAAATAAAACTAAATGAAATGCCTACAGTTCTGGTGAACCAAAATCATCACACTCATGATAGAATAATATAATTCACTCCATTATCACACTTAACATCTATACTATATTTAAATCAAACAAGAAACTGAATTAGCAAAGATAATACCAGGTACCGAATGAATAACTAACAAGTACATGAGAATCCCAGATCAGTACCAGATCACAATACATGAGTACAGGAATACAAAATACACTACAATTTACAATAATCTCACTAATTTGGACCAGTGGGCGCTTTCCAATTCCAACAAGGAAGCTGGGAAGACTCACAGAATAATAGGGTCCACAAATGCATGAGATCCACAACTGTAATTCATATTAATTTCCAACAAAGAGGTTACATAAAATATATGTTCACAAACCAATACATCAACATAACAATATATGGAATTCTTCTATATATATTTTATTCACCTACATTCCCTCTTTATAATAGAAACAACCCGATACAATTGAGGTAACATATACCTCAATAGTAAATGTGTCAAATCTCATTTTACTAATACATGACTTTTCTTGTTTTAGTGCATGAGGATGAAGGAATATTTTATAGACTTAAAATAGATGATATCATTCAGCAATTGACTCCTTGAACTCATTAAAATATCCATTCAACTGATCACGTCTAGATTTTGAGGTACAGGCCCTGGATGGCTTATGATGCTGGTACCAAGTGGTTTTGGGAATGTTCTAATGCAGGTACCAGATGACTTCCAGTGCGGATACTGGATGACCTCCAATGTGGGTACCAGATGACCTCCAGTGCAGGCACTCGATGACCTCCAGTGCTATCTTATAATCCTGTCTTAATATGATTTCCATAACAAGTCTATTAGATGGAATAAAGCACATAGATAACTATTTTAACTATCAATAAACCATGAAAATCATAGGATAAATGCTTATTTCCTCATGTACACCTAGAAATAGTTAAATGAGTGTATCATCGAGCAAAATGAGTGGATTAATCGATATAGGGTGCAACATTAAGGTGACTGTGGATGTCAAAAAGAAGACCCAACAAGTATTACTCTTCCAAAGTTTTGTTGTGTGAATGGACCATTTTCTTTTATGTTGAATGTGATTAGAATATTTATTTAACTATGATGGATGTGAGGATTTTGCATTTTCATTTTCTACAATGTGTGATGTTTGAAGTTCTTGGTCCACTTCTCAGGAACTTACTTTTATAATGTACATATATTTTTTTTCAGCATTTGAATTTTCTTAATCATTGAAGATTTGAATTATGTTACTTGACATAGTCCTATAATATTCTTGATTTGGAATCTCAAAGAACATCATAAGCCAAAGAGGATTACCACCTCTCTAAATACGAAGGAGGATTCATGTCCTCGTGACGTTTTTGTTTTGGTCCTAACGAATTTAAATGTCAATAACCCTCTATGCTTAATATCTCAGGGTTTTGTTGATGTGGGAAAACTATCCTTTGTAAATTGTGGGTGTTTACCCAAAGAAAGGGCCCATTTAGACCTTCCTTCTTTTGGATTAGTAAACCCCCCATATTTTACCCTAGCTACCATTAATGATTTTATGTTAGTAAGTTTGAATGCATAATGCAATATGAAAAAATGTAGTCCTAATTTGAATTCACTTAGCTAGGATTTAAGGACTATGAGTTGTTATAAAACTAAAACAAAAGAGTACAAATAATAAAAAACAATAGTTTAGTATTGATTAATTGTGAAATTTTGAGATAACTAAAAATTAATCAAGGCAAAACTATGATTTAAATTGAAATCCACAGTGTCATAACCAAGTGCTAGCACCAAGATTTAAAGAAAAAGTAATAATAGTTCATAAATACAAGACATTAACCTACAACATGTCTATCTCGATAATATGGTTAGAAATGTATGGTTAATATTTGTGCCATTACGCATCGATGCACTAAGGAAAACCTAGATCATTGACTCTTGTCTTCAATGATTACTCTCTCTCCATGGTCGCGGAAGACCCTGATCCTCCCCTGGAGTTCAAAGTTGAAATCACAACATTCAAGCAACTCATGGGCTCTTTGGGAAAACCTTTTGTTTGACTCACTCACTCACAGTTTGTAAACAACTTTGACCAGATCTCAGAGGTCATTATACTCTGAGTAGAAACTCAAAGGAAATATTTTTCTTATGAATCCAAGGGTTTGATTGGGCAGTTTATAGGATTTTTTCCTTCCCCTCGAAAAATCGAGCTCTAGATTGCACGAAACTAGTAACCCTTGATCCAAGGAAGAATGAGTCACCGTTTTTTTGGTAAGGGTTTCTACATATTTTATTTTGAGCTTAGATAAGATCGATATCTCATTTTTCGCAGTGTTCCATATTGTTAAAATAGTTGATGTGCTCATTTGACCATAGACAATATCACTATTGTCACCCAACCATAGGCACACAACCACCCCTAAGCACCTTAACCTTTGAAAAAATTATTCTATAAATCCATACTAGGACCAACAGATAAACCCTAGATGCTAATTGTAACAAAAACTCAAGACAAGTAGAGTGCTACTTCTCCAAGGGTAGCGCACAAGAGAGAGAATATCCATATCCACAAAACAAGTACCATACATAACTACAACAACTACAGTTGCATTACTCTCTCAAACTTGCGCCATACTTAGTAAGAATATCACCAAGAGTATTACCAAGAATATCACTAAGATTTTCACCAAGAATATCACTTAGAGAGAGACCAAGACCAAGAGATGACCGTACGCCCATATTCCTCCTTGAAAGTTGCAGTTGCAGTTGCAACTGCAAGTTTGCACAAGACTTGTGCTCTTACTGGGTGTACAAATGAGCTAAAATGTCCACTATTTATATTAATATGTCCAGTGAATTTTCTGGCTGGGCTGACCTAACTTTATGATAATTATATTTTTTGTTTATCTTTTTCCTGTGGAGCCAACTTGTCTTTCTGGAAGATAATATTATAATATTATTTATTCTACTAGGCTAACTTGTCTTCTAGGGTTTTCGCACATCTGTTTAGGGTTTCCCTTGCCCCCAGAATATTCCATTCTAGTCAAAGGTTACATGTGGAGGCTAATACCTCCTGCAGCTATTGTAACATCAACAGTCCCTCCTAGCTAGGGAGGTATTAACGGTAATGGTATTGAATACACACAGACCATTGTGTCGGTAACATCATCATAGCCACATAGGCTATCTCATGATCATGTAGATCAAGTCACGAGAATCATCATCACTATCAGTATCGTCTGATAACATCTTGGCATAAACATACATAATCCTTTGCATCCTCTCTCGAGCCCATTCTCCAGTCTAATTAATGGTCATGATGTTGAATAAGTCATGTACTAAGCTTCATTTCATCAGAGTGTCTGCATGATCACCCACTCCAGCAGTAATCTGAGAACATTATTCTAATTGAACATATATACTAGAGAATAGCTATCTAGCAGGATGGTGACCCTATTATTTGGACCATTCTTCTAATCCCACAAGACCTATGCCTTAGAAGGTAGTCCTTCCAAATGTTGAAATCCACCCTATGGGCTACAGAGAATATTCCTATAGGAATGTCAGTCCCAAACTATTTTTTTAATTGGGTCATATGTACATAGTTATCAATCTCTACCCATATGCCCATGAAATATCCAGTTTTCATATCAACCTAATCGAGATGTCATGTTCTTAGGAGGAAGACTATTCAACATGAACAAGCCAATAAATGCGCCTTAGGAAAAATACCAATCTATTATACGTCAACAATCTATCAACCCAGACCATTCTCCAAAGGTAGAGTGTCTGTCCACCAACAATTCGTTCTGCTAGGACCATTCTCTGCTTGGAGAATGTATTTATAACCTGCTTGACTATCCCGTCTGAAACAGAATAATCTCCAACACTAGTGATGCTCATGGAAATCAAATAGTATACCTTCCACAATTCCATCCAATGAAAATGTGTTAGTTAGTAGTATACAACTACTGTCCAGTTGTACATAACCACTCCTAGTAGTACACTGCTACTAACTAGTGACATGCAATCACTACAGGTGGATCCCACATCCACCAAGAGTATCATGCAACTACTTTCAAGACATGGGTCCTCTTTTCCTTGTCCGGATCAATTGATATCCTTTTGGCCCATAAAACAATATCATGATACAAAGCCCCACAGTTCATGGGCCATTCTTCCCATACATGGTCACGGAAGAGCATCTACCCTCAAAAGTTAAAACATCATCCATGGTTTGTATTGACTATTCTTCTCGACATGGAAGACCATTTTCCTTGATTTATGAACTTGGACCATTCAACCTAAATAGGCCATTCTTCAGTACAGTTACAGTAAAACCTAGAGATAATGGGACATCACGAGATGTTGTCCTAATTCGAACACGGAACATTCAGCTAACTGAGCCATTCTTAGAGCGCAATGTAGTGCAACTTGGGGAGGTATTCTTCCCTAAGGGGAATTGACATACAGACCATTTCCTAATGGAAGTGGTTGTCTTGCACCAACCTCCTATAGCAAACCATTCTTCTGAACTACTCACAATTGTGAACTTAGAAATAATCATTGTCCAGAGAAGTGATTTGATCCTGCTTGACCATACCGGGTGTTTCCAAGGAGAATGAGCGTCTTTATACCATTCTACCACCACTTTGGACACAAGGGAATCATTGTCTATGGTACATTAGAAATCTATTGGACCATGTTGTACAGTCTATTGGACTATTTTCTGAACTAGAAAATGAATGTCCATAAGTATATTGGACCACTTTCGAGGCTGAAGTGACTTCCCATCTGGACCATGTTTTTCCAAATGGAAGAATTACTTTCCATATATCAATAACATATCATTTCTCCCTCGCTGAGGGAGTAATCACTTCCCTTTATAATAAGGAATTCATCTCCACGATTCTAGCTTATCCCTTAAGGCTACAGGCATGCTTGGATAGAGGCTTTACCAAAATATATATTATCTACTCATCAGGATATGCCTAGAGGACTACTTCTCCTCTCTGCAGGACTTATCCCGCATGGAGAAAAAAATACTTGATCTCAATGTTCTTTGACTTGTCATGGAACAACGAGTTCTTTGTGTGTTAGGTACCTAGAGAGGTAGTGGAGAACCCAAAGGGACCATAGTTATAATAATAGAGCCATTCAATGTGGACTAGGTCCTTTGGCCAGTATTAAATAAGGCCCGATATGGTAGTTAGATTTAATAAATGTAAGAGGACTTCTTGGAAGGTTAGATGTAATAAATGTAAGAAGTCTCTTGCATTTCATATCTAACTACCATTCAATATATCTAACTTCTGTAGTGGGCCTTATTTAATAATATAGTGGACCTAATAATCCCACCTTACATTGAGCAGGCCCCCACACCTCTCTAGATACCTAACATTAATGCTAGGTAGCTAGAGGTGAGTAGAGAACTCCAGGCTTAGTAGTTATAGTAGAGGCCATTCAATGTGGACTAGGTCCCTTATAGTATTAAATAAGGCCCATTGTGGTAGTTAGATATAATAAATGTAAGAGGACTTCTTGGAAGGTTCCTGCTATAGAGGTTCTTCCTCTAGAATGTTCTTAAGGTGGTTGGTAGCTTTATATAAAGGGGTTCAAGCAATGTAATGAATATATAAAAGAATTATTGTATTTGAGTGGGTATCTATATAGGAGGAAGCCCCCTCGAGAGATGCAAGTGAACAAGAGAGGAGGACCCCTTCCATACTAGGATGCATTGTATGGTGTTGCCTTGCCCTACCCCAAAGGGGTTTTGACTATTTCTCGTGTTCAGTATTTTGAATGGTTTGGATCATTATTATTCATATTGTGGGTTTATTATGATATTATCTTCAGATCTATTGCATTGCTAACAAGTGAATTAGAGCACTTTCCTTGGTAAGTATGGAGCATTTTTATTTGCATATTTTTCGGAGAGAAGAAAGAGGAAGTGACATTTGGAAAAATTTTGTATATTTCTATGAAAATTTTTCAAAAATGGGCTGTATATATCAGTTCCTCTCAGAAAACACAGAAAATTTAAAAAAAAAAACATCTGAAGCTGAGGAGTTGGAAGTCAAAGTCATGCAGAACATTTTTAAAATGTACAGAATTTTGGAGTTTTCCACGATGCGACAACCGCGATGTTTTTATTTTATGTAGCACCTGAGGAAGCCACACATTTGCTAAAAAACTACCTATATGGTTCCTTTTAAAATATTTGATTTCAAAATGAAATGCTAGTAGAGCTCAAAGTATTATATTGTTGATTGAAAATGTCCGGTCATTTGAGGCTTTTTTTGGCCGATGACGAGGAATTGCGAGTTCATAACTTTTCATAGGTTGTTTAGATTGATATCAGATTAGTATCATTGGATAAATCATTTCAATAGATCTATTTTGATATATTATATGTTGTGTTTTCAATGGATATTGGATCTCAACTCCTCATGGGCATTCTACATAAGATTCAAAGGGGACAAAACATTGTGGGATACTTGTCCTGAGTTCAAAGGTCCTTATCATACATGAGAGATATCTTATAGAGGACATCAAGGATGAATATAATCATAAAGTATATGTTTGGTATGATTTTGAGGCCGATTGTGATGGTGGTATATGGATAATTGTCATTTATGGGATGACAACCAGATAATTGTCATTTATGGGATGACAACCACTTTCATATTTTATTTGATGACTCTACTCCACCTTCTGTAGAGAACATCAATGTGACAAATCAAGAGCTAGTTATGATTACCAGTGTCCATCCTACATATTCTACAATGGTATTATTCCTTCCAGATTCATTTACAACCCTATGTATCTTCTTATTTGGATCCACATGACATGGGTTTACCTTTGGAACATTATTTTCAATCGGTTATTAGGTTCCCATATATTCCGCATGGAGTTCACATGAGCACTTGTACAGGATACCTCGGTTTACAATGGCGGTTTGAATACTTCAACATGGTGTCTTTCATTTCTACATGGGACCTTGGTTCTATAGTCTACTTCAACACTATCATCCACACGTATCCATGGGACCCTGGTATATGGTTGTACATCCTCATAACAAGCATTGAGGACAATGCTTTCATAAGGGGGATTGAATGTTAGGTAGCTAGAGAGGTAGTGGGGGGCCCATAGGGCCCATATTTATAATAGTAGAGGCCATTCAATTTGGAATAGGTCTAGTATACTATTAAATAAGGCCCACTATGGTAGTTAGATATAATAAATGTAAGAGGAATTTTTGGAAGGTTATACTTCTATAAGGTTATTCCTCTAGAATATTCGTAGGTGGTTGGTAGAACTATATAAAGGGGTTTAAGCAATGTAATGAGATATAGAAAAGAATTATTGTATTTGGAGTGATATCTCAATAGGAGGAGTCCCCCTCGAAGAGGGAAGTGAACATGAGAGGATCCCTTCCATAATAGGATCCATTGTATGATGTTTCCCTACCCCAAGGGTTTTCTCTATTTCTTGTGTTCATTATTTGGTGAATGGTTTTGATTACTCTTATTGATATTGTGTGTTTATTTTGATATTTATCTTCAAATCTATTCAGGTACTTAACACTGGGAGTTTTACACAGCTCTGGTTATCACAATATATCACAGTGAAATCCAACACCTGATCAAATAGTCCATAAACTAGCTTACGAAGCCACACTTTTTTTGTACAAGAATCACAAGCTGCAATATATTTTGCTTCTGCAATGCTGAGTGCAACAGACTTTGTTTCCTTCTAGCCCATGAAATCATGGAAAATCTCAAACTGAAAACATATCCAAGAAGTACTTCTTATGTTATCTACACTACCTGCCCAATATGAATCGATAAATCCATGCAGTTGTATATCATAACTCAAATGTCCATGAAGATATTTCAAGGCATGCTTTTCAATTATTTAATTCTCATGGCTAGGTTCCACCCAGAACTAGCTCAACATGTTCACAACAAAGGAAATGTCCGACATAGTATTCATAGAATACATCAAGGATCTAATCAATTACCGATACAGGGACAAGTCTGTTGGATCAGAGTCTCTCAACTTCTTCAAATATGTCATCATGGGAGTTTTCCATGGACTTGTAATCCATCATCCCATACTTTTGAACAACCATTTCGATACACTTCCTCTATCATGGGAAGTTTTTACCATGCTTCTACTGTACATGAGAGGCTCTACACCAATTTTTTTGAATCCATACAAGGCCTTCTTCCATCTACATTCATGGGTCTCTTCTGGTATACCTCAAAACCTTTAGGTTTCTCTACATATGATTCTTCTTCAATTACTCTGTTGAGAAGAACAATATTTACATCCATCTGATGTAAAATCCAACCCATGGATACTGCAAGAGATATAATGGCTCAAACAGAGGTATATCTGGTTACTGGAACAAGTTGTCATCATAGTATTCTCCCTCCTTCTGGGAGAACCTTCTAGCCCTGGACCTTTCTTGTATTTATCGATACTTTTATCCACTGCATGTTTTATCTTGTAAACCCATTTAGGCACAATTTCCCATACATCGTTTTTCATGATTAATATTCTTCCATCACATATTTCTTCTATTCTTTCTTCTTTCCATGCTTCCTTTATAGTTGATACTTGGTGAGACCATCTGCTTGACCATTGATGAAGTCATATTCTCCATGCTTGAAACTATCACTCTATCTTCTTCTCAAAGCTATTGCCTATGACCTTCCCAGAACAAGAACAACAAGATGAAAATTATTTCCAATAAATTTTTCTTAAGAACATATCTATGGTAACAAGGATCATAGAATTACCAAGGTGACCTGCCCAGAAACAAGGAATATCTCCTAGAGGAGATGTTAGTTCATTTTGCAAACACGTGTAATAAGCATCTATATCAATAATACTTACATGCAACCAAGTATACCTAGCAGTAATATAACCTTTCAAAAATTGTTGTCACAACTCAACTATCAAACTTGATATGTGTAAATATTAAAAGTTTGATCAATCAAACCTCGAACCTGGAGCCTCAACTGCTTGTTCCTCTGAATGTATTGAATCCAAGATCATTGCTTGGTCAAGGTCTCTTGTACATCCCCTGCAAAACACACTCATGCTTTTGTTGGATGATATAATATGAAGAGCATATACAAGTGCATACCTTTGAAATTTGCAGCATCGTTCAACTTGTCTTCTAATATGAGGCTAGATACCATCTTAACAAGAAGAGGTTAGAAACCGACTAAAAATATTCAATGATTAGAACAAGCTAGAAACTCAGAAATTTCAACTTTGACCATAAATTCAATTTTGACCAAAATTCAACCTTTGAATTTGACTTTGACCAGGAAACCTTTGACTTTGAATTTGACCAAAAACTCAAACTTGACATGTTTTCTTGCTGAGAGTACTAATAGCTGCGCTAGGCTAAGGCGCACTAGAATTTCCAGGAATTATGCCAAACTTCTCACTTCAAGTTCCCATAAGGTTAAGTTAGGGTTTCTTCTAGCTGCACAATAAGAAAACCTAACTGCAGCTGCAACTGGTGCCACAATGAGCTTAAAAAATAACTTCCATGCTACCTTCCAATGGTTAGACTGTCTAGAAGGTGGAATGGGCCCATAAATTGTTAAAATAATTGATGTTCTAGTTTTACCATAGACAATATCACTATTGTCACCCAACTATAGGCACGCAGCCACCCTCGAGCACCTTAACCTTTTACATAATTATTCTGGAAAGACATACTAGAACCAATAGATAAACCCTACCTACTAACTACAACAAAAACTCAAGACAAGTAGAGCGCTACTTCTCCAAGGGTAGCACATAAGAGAGAGAATATCCATATCCACAAAACAAGTACCATACACAATTGCAGCAGCTGCAACTGCACTACTCTCTCAAGATTGCACCATACTTAGCACAAATATCACCAAGAGTATGACCAAGAATATCGCCAAGATTTTCACAAAGAATATCACCAAGAATATCACTTAGAGACAGAACAAGGCCTAGAGATGACCATACGCCCTTCTTCTCCGTTTGCAGCTGCAACTAAAGCTCTCCACATGACTTGCACTCTGACTGGGTGTACAAATGAGCTAAAACATCCTCTATTTGTATTAATCTATCCAATGACTTTTCTAGCTGGGTCGAACTGACTTTATGGTAATTATATATATTTTTTTATCTTTTTCCTGTGGAGTCAACTTATCTTTCTGGAAGATAATATTATAATATTATTTATTCTGCTAGGTTGAATTGTCTTCTAGGGTTTTCAGACATCAGTACATGTGTGGGAGATGATGTTCTGAAGAGTATTTGGGATTCTATTTAGAAATATATTGATATATCTAATCCTAAATCATCCATGTTTTCTTGTGTAAGAAACTATGTTAAAGTTGATTTAGAAAAAGGGCTTCCATAAGTGATTAAGCTTACCTTGGAGGACTGGACTCACATCCAAAAGTTAGATTATGAACAACTACCCTTTAAACGCAAAATATATAATGAATATGGAAATCTTCCTGAAACTCTCCACAAAATAAATATGAACAAGAAGCGAGGGGGAAGAACAAGAGGAAGGCTAGCAGCAGGTAAGAAAGAAAGAAAATACGGGGAAAATTACTAGGAAAAACCAAGGATCTTTAAACCCTATAAAAAACCCCAAAGAAACACAAAACAAGATAAGCGGGGCATTGACATCCAGTGGTGGAAGGAGAAAATAAATAATAAATCAAACTGAGATCCCGCTACCCACGACGAACCAATATAATATTTTAGGAGAATCATCTATGTGAAAAGGAGTAATGAATCTGAATCCAAACCCTAATGTAGTAAGTGACCAACCTTTGCAGATTTCTTCTCAATCAGAGGATCGTGAAGCGGAGGGCTCAGGGGATGAGGAAAATTTTCAAGAATCCAATCAAGAAGTCACTAAAGAAAAAAAAAAACCAATTATTATAGATCAGAATCCCCCTAAAGGAACTTCGAGACAGGATGTTGAGAAGGGAGAAATAAAACTATAAAAAACTCGAAGATCATGGAGGAGAACACACAAAGATGTTTGAGAAGAAATATCTAATAAAGAAAATCCCAGGGAAAGAAACATTCCATTGAAATTTATCTGAGTAACATGGGAAGAAAATGAATCAGTAAGGGTCCTAATCTTCTTTCACCCAATGGGTGGGCCTCCTTTAACCCTCATCAATGAAATTTCTCTCCTGAAATTGAAGAAAATTCGAGAGCAACTATAAGGTCGAAGCTCTCAGAGATATTATCAAAATAGAGAAGCCTTTTGTAATTCTCCTCTAGGAGACAAAAATGGAGGAATCAACGGTGTTAGCGAGTGCCAAAATAGCCATGCGAAATGGAGAAGGAATATCCAAAATTTCAATAGGATCATTTGGAGGAATCTTGACTCTTTGGGTTTCCCACTAGTGGGATCTACAGGTATTTTTTGAGAAAATCATTGGATTCTTACTGTTCTTAGGAATACATATTGTAATAAAAAATTCTCTTTCATAAATATATATATATATTCCAAATAGCTATTCAAAAAAGTGATAATGTTCGCCTTCCTTGTTTGTTGTGAAGGAAACCTTAGACTTATCCACTATCATTATAGGGGGTGATTTGAACACCCACCTTCATCAGTTAGAAAAAAGGGGGGGGGCAGAAGTCTGGTTCATGACCCCATGAGAGAAAAATTGGAAGATCTTATCTCAGATTTAGATCTCCAGGATATAAAGCCAACAAGAGGAAAATACACTTGGAGTAATAGGATATCGGGTTTGTGCCACATTTTTTCTTACTTGGAACACTTCCTTATTCATAACGACCTCCTTCTCCTTCTCTTGGACATTTCCTCATGCATTCTCCCCTTTTCTCTTTCTGATCATGAGTCAATTACTCTCTCCCATATCCCCGATAAACTTTTGTCCCAATAACTTTTCATTTCAATCCCCTTTGGCTTGATTCTAAATCAGTCATCTCCCTTTTATAGAATGTCTAGTCCTCTTCTATTTCAATCTCACTGTGTTTTATGTGGGAGAGTAAATTGAGACTGGTTAAACTAGCTCTAAAATATTGGGTTAAAATTCTTATGTCCCTCCAAACAAACAAAGAGTTTCTTAGCTATCTGATCTAGTTGACATTCAACAAGAATTGGAAACTGAAGAAGTGACAGAAGAAACCCTAATGAAGGAAAAATAATCCTACCAAAATATTCATGCCACCATGAGGAAAGAAGAAGAACATTTGATCCAGGAGGCTCCCCAGGTCCATAAAATGCTCAAAAATGAAATTTCTTGGAATGAGATGAAACCAATTCCACTGTGGTCGGCTCATCGTGTTGATTTTGTCCATATATTTACTTTCTCAAATGGAAGTTGTATGTGAGAGTTATTGCACTCTGATAGTTTTCCCAAACAGGGAAAAAGTCAACAGGTTGACAGGCAAAAAGCCAATGTTGATGTAGCATTGAGACATGTGGCAACACAACATCATGTTGACTGGGTAGATGATAGTGGTCCAATCTTGTTTCGACAAGTGGCACATTTTGTGGACAATTTAAAAGGTGCCACATGGCCCAGACATGGGTTGACACGTGGCACCCCAACATTCGTTGGTTGGTTAAAATGTTTTGAGCTTCATGGGATTCGACCCCATGACCTCTTGGCAGGAGAAATGCCTTGGGGAAGGGAAGATTTCCAACATCCTATGGAGGGGACTTGTTATAATAAGTCTACATTACAATATATAAAGTGGCTTAATGCAGATCGAAGGCGAAAGGGGGTTGGGGCTAGGCCCCAACCCATAGATTTATTGGCATATCCCACATAAACAAAGGCCCGACGCTACTACACTCCACAGTTTGATGCAAATATTTGGGGTGGATTTATAACACCTTCCCACCATATGACTCGGGGGCGGTGTCCATAACCTAGGCGCAAATGTTGGGGTGTGGTCCTATGATATATTACCATTTGACCTTTATTTGTGTGCTAAGGTCCAATGCAAAACCCTTAGGGGTTGGAGCTTGGCATTTTATTGCCATGTGACCTTGTTTTGGAGCATGTGCCCAGGCCCTTGGGGCTAATTTTGATTTTTGTTACAACAGTGGGTTATGTGCCTGTAGTTTTGGCCCAGATTGGGCATTTTTGGAGATTTCTTGGCCATTTGGAGGGGGATTTGATCCAAAAAAGAGGCCAGATATTTGTGGGAAGTTGGGCTTCCCCAACTAAGCCTAAAAATTATATAAATCAAGATTGTTGAGCTTGAGAGGGTACTTTTTATGTAGGGAATGTAAAGAAGAGTTGGAGTTTGTGGCCCGTTTCTCAAGTTTTGAGGGGCATTTTATCATGTTTTGAGAGGAGATTGTTGAGGCACGTGTGCATCTGCACAAGGAGGTCTTGTACAATAGATCAGAATCCTATTTGTAACAACAAGGAGCCATTGTAAAGAGAACCTGATCATTTAAAGATCAATAAAGAAGTCCTCCACTTGGAAGCGGGCCCAGAGACGTAGCCACATATTGGCGAACTCTGTTATCAAGTTCTTGTTATCTTTGGCTCTTTCTTATTCATGTTATAGTCTCTTATTTGCAGCATGGTTATCAATGGATGAACTCTTTAATCATTCATGAGCATCTTATTAATGTCATTTTGTTATTAATTCCTTCCATTTTTGGAGGAGGATGAAATATCATAGTCTTTGGCTTCTGATAGGGGACTCAAACACCTCTTTGTTTCACAAACAATCCCAACAAAGGAAAAAAAAAAAAACTTTCTTAAAAATTCAATCTGAATTAGGACAAATGTTGAAAAATTTTGGTCAAATAAAGGAAGTTGTAGTTCATCATTTCGAAAATATTTACTCTCAAAACAATATAGAGGAAAATGAACTCTTTGATTAGGAAATGTTAGAACATATCCCACATAGTATAACGAAACAAGAAAATAACTCTCTTACAAAAGAGATTACTGAAGAAGAAATTTGCCAAGCCCCAAGGGCTCTAGAATAGGTCAAAGCTCTAGGTCCCAATGGTTTTTTTGCCTGGTTTTTCAAGCACTTCTGGGATATAATTAAATCTTATTTAAAGTGGATGCTTAATTACACTACGAGAAAAAAAAAGTGGGAGGTGAAACAAATTCAACATTTTTGGCCCTTATTCCCAAAGAAACTAATCCCTCAAATTTCTCCAAGTTCGACCCATCTCTTTGTGCAATAAAACTTATAAAATTATGATAAAAATTATAGCTACCCACCTTAAACCATCCTTAAAAGACTCCTCCCCAAACTTGTTTCAAGGAAAACAGTCAAATCACAAATAACATAATCCCGATGAAATAAGTGGTCCATTCCAACAAAAGTCGTAAAGATAAAGGTATGGTGATAAAATTATATATGGAAAATGCCTTTGATAGAGTAAAGCATTCTTTTATTTTATTAGTACTCAAGAAAATAGTTTCTTAGAAAAATTCAAGCTTGCATAGGATCATCTTGGATCACACCTATGCTAACTGGAAGATCAATTCATTTTTCAGATCAAGTATGGACCTCGGGTAAGGTTTCCCCCTCTCTCTACATACTAATGGAATACTCCCTCAGTCATAAATTATAAGTAGATTGTAAAATGGGGTGACTCTTAGGTATCCAAATTTCTCTTGGAATAAAATATATCAGCCATTCCCAATTTGTTGATGAGACTTTCCTACTGGGGGTGGCATTGGAAAATATTGCAAGGAGATTCAACGTTTTTTTGGATAGCTTTCTAGCCACTTCAGGAGGTAAAATCAATAGTATCAAGAGAAAAATAGATGGGTGGAGTATATATGGAGATCTCCAATCAATAATCTCCATAATCTTTGGGTTCCTAATGATCATTAATTGGTCACACTTTGAATATTTTGGGATGCCTATCTTTATCAGATCTTCTAACTCCCAGGCATAGAAGGATATTCTTGATAAAATGGCAGCACACATTCATAGTTGGGGAGTATAGTGTCTAAAACCAACAAGTAAAATTGTTCTCTTAAAGTCAATTCTTTCATCATTAATAATTTTCAATGTGCATGCCTTCTGGATCCTAAGGGAGTCCCCAACAAAATTTCTCAGACCTTTAAAAGTTTCTTGTGAGATGGAAGGAAAAAAAAATAATAAATTCCACTTAATAAAATGGCATATAGTATGTCAACCGATTGAGAAAGGGGGAATAGCCACCCAAAACCCATCTTTAATGAATGAATCTTTGGGAGTAAAATTAACATGATGATTGGTCATAGGAACAATAGATTGGCGGAAACTTATTGTCATATCAAGATATCTCATCCCTCCTAGGATTATCAAACTAGAAAACCCTCTTCCTCTGGTCAAAGGATCGCCTATTTGGAAACTTTTAACAGATGCAACCCCTCTTATTCATTCTAAGCTCTCATGGAAAGCAAGGAATGGAGAATTTATAAATATCTGGATTGATAGCAATTTGGGAAGGGATCCTTTGGGGAAAATTGAAGACCTAAGACCTCTTAAAATATGGTGTATCAAATATGGTTTCATTAAGCTATATGATTTCTCAACATGGGAAAAAAATGGAAAATGGATTAAATGGAAACGTCTCTCCCCAACAACACATCTTTTTCCTCTACTGTCCAAACTATACAATCTTCTAGCAGATTGTGCTCCTACTCGAAGTTGGGGGACCTTTGAATACTCAGTCAAGCAAGGTTATCAATAGTTGATGGTGGATATTCCTGGTCACCCCAAATCCAATATTTGTTCTTTCATTTGGTTAGGTGCATCTCTTCCAAAAGTAAATGCATTCATTTGGGTCCTAGTCCATGGTAAAATTCTCATGACATAACATATTCACAAATGAGGAATAACATGACCATCACAATGTGTTATTTGAAAAATGGAGGCAAAAACATCTCAACACATTTTCTTTGACTTCCCTTTCTAAAAAAAAATATGGGAATTTTTATATGCTCTGCTCTCCCCCAGATATAATCCCCCTTCCAATTGGACATATATGCTCATTAATTTGACACAAAGATATGTTGGGAGATTCACTAAAAAACCACTATTTTCAAGTTTATGGAAAAAGATCCTTAAATTCATTTGTTGGGATATTTTGTTGACTAGGAAAAATGCCATATTTCAAAACAATCTATCACCTCCACTAAGGGTTCTTTCAAAGGCATGCAACCTTCTTTCATAAGTTGGTTTTTCAAAGTCACATAAGATAGATTCATTAAAGACTTTAGATAAAGAAGAACGTGCATGGGTTAAAGGAATTCTCAATGATCACTTCTTTCACCCCCCCCGTCCCCCCTTCATCCCCTTTCAAGGCATCTCAACAGTTCTAGCAACTTAGAATTTTAGACCAAGGTTTCAATCAATGGTAATGACAACAAGGATCAATCTGTTTATTCTTT
>SNQJ01S0030013.1:177945-204148 GCA_010110895.2 Picea sitchensis
AGTTATCTTTTAATTTTCATCTCACAAATTAATTTGACTAAGACCCAATTTCGGCAATTTCTCCCCCTTAGGGCCTAGGGAAGAGAAACACTTGCCTTGGTACATAATTTAACAAAATCAGAGGAAGAGCAAAGAAATCCTATCAACCATTGATCTGGAATGAATATTGAAACTGTTAGATCGCGTTAAAAGGAAGAAGGTGGTCAACTTCGGCATTGACCTACTCTGGTGATAAAAAGCTTAGATAAACCAAGAAATCCCAAACACCAGAGCCCCAGAGTTAACAGAAGTCGTCTATCAAGACAAGAAAATATCTATGGTGATAGATCTATTTGTCACTTTGGAAATGATCGAAGGATGGTATAAATGTGCCAAAAAATTTTAAATCCACGAAGTGTAAATCCATGATCCAGGAGGGATACATGTGGCAAAAGACAAATATTACACGTGGCCCAATTGGCTAGTGACAAGTGTTAAGGTGTAGTTGGCACATTAGGTATACGAAAGTCACGATCAAGGTGACACATGGAAACCACTTAGCTAGTGCCACATCAACAGTGACGTCAACAAGCCATGTCACTCTAAGACTACATCCTCTGGGGATATCCAGCTTCTCCTACCAGCTAAAATATCTAAATCATTGAAGGCCAAAGTCACAAATTAATGTTTGGTTGTTGACCTAAGATCCTACGTAATATTTATTGACCATCCGATCAAGTACAATGGAAGGATAGAGTAAGAATGAATCATGAACTAACGCTAACTGTTGATCTACTTCGGGAGCATTCTCGACTGTTGATCAAGCATAGTGGAAGGATATCTTAAGCGGAGGTGTTAACCGAGAACAAGCAGTCACCACCATTCTATGAATTATTTGGTAGGTAAACCTTCGTAGGGATTTCTCTACTCCATATTCTTGGAGCCACAAATATCCTAAGTCCCAGAGTGAACGAGAACCATTCATCTCAACTCATGATTAAGTCTTAACCGTTGATTTGTTTGAAGTATCTGGATAAGCCAAGATCATCCATCTAACAGAAGATTAAATATTGACCATATGATCTACTAGTGAATACAGTATATGCACTTAGATGAAATGTACTTTGGGAGGATTGAATGACTGCAAAGGCTGAAAGTCCCGAAGGACGAAGTATCAAAGAACATGATTCCAACATCAGTCGCGTGATAAGGTAAATAATATAAATGGGCTAGAAGTAAATAAGCCCTCGGATTCTTGAAAATGGTCCCACATAGAAGAATAGGGGCGAAAGAAGAAAGCATTAATAAAACAATGCTTGGAATGGATAAGATCATGGTTTCAAGTTCACGGTCACATGAATTTTGGTTGAAGAGAGTGCCTATTGATTAAGAATCGAATTCACAAAATTTGAGATCTGTAGACTAATGAACCGATACACAATCATGATTAAAGAAGAGTTAAATCATGAGCATTATGAATAAAGAATAAAAAAGAAAAATGATATTATTTAAAATTTAATATTATCATTTAAATGAAGAGGTGAAATGGTTCAAAGTACAAATAAAGGGACAAAATGCTTCAAATCTCACACCAGTTGGAAGACTATATAAACAAGAAAGAATGGTGAGAAGAAGGTGTCTCTACAGTCCATATCAGAAGATCAAAAGTAGAATCAGAGTCCAAGAAGGAAAGCCGAAGATACTTATGCAGTGAGGGTGGAAGGGAGGAAAAAGGAAGGATTCATATCCTTTACTAAGTAAAGTGTGAAAACAAGGGAGTTGGTGCTTCCTAGGGTTGGTCCCCTAAATACAAGGGAGTTGGTGCTTCCTAGGGTTGGTTCCCTAAAGACAAGGGATTTGGTGCTTCCTAGGGTTGGTTCCCTAAAAAAATGGAGTTGGTGCTTCTGAGGGTTGGTGACCTAAAAAAAGGGAGTTGGTTTTTCCTAGGGTTGGTGCCCTGAAGAAGAGGATTTGTGTTTCCAAGAGTCGGTGCTCTAAAGAGAATTGGTGTGCTTCACAAACACAATATTATTATTTATAAACTTTGTAATGCTTGTTGAAGTATACTTATATAATTGATTGTTTAAATACAAAGTCCATTTTTTATCAATAGCAATGATAATTAGAATAAAAAATTAATTACTAATTGTTTAAAAAGGTAATATTGATTCACGTCCCCCTCTTAGTATTTCCAACAGTTTCCCCTCTATTGTCGCAGTGTGGTCCATCTCATATACTAGTCATCATAGTTACCAACAGGGTAATATTATTCCTTGATTGCATCCAAAACAATATCCCAAGTGGGCTTGGCCCCATATATTACAGAATCCTCTGTGGAACATTTCTTCGAGTAAGTTTCCTCCTAATGTTTGACATGGGGGAGATCCTTAAGGAGTGCGGAGATGATCTTTTTCTTGTCAAAAAAATTGTTAACAAAGAAGTAATGTTCTAGTAGATTTAACCATTTTTCTAGGGCATCTGCATCTATCTGACCTTCAAATACGGGAATATCGAATATAAATTTTACCTTGAAAGGAGAGGTGCCTCCAAAGTTGCCACTTGATGAATACGTTCCTATTGTTATCGACAGGCATTGAAGGATGTGGGAAAAATTCTCCATCATTTCGTCACTCTGTCGCGTGAGAGCTTGGTCAAGAAACAAATTAATAGAATACTTTTCTCCATCATTTTCATTTTCTTCTGCCATGGAGGGTTTCTTGGGTGTGTGTTGGCAGCCCTACATGTTTTTTATTTTTTGAATGACAAATAACACCTCTTGTAGTTGCCATCACCTCATCCTATAAATATCACTATTTGAGGGTGATTATTGGGTTATAAAAAAGATGTTTCATTATTCTTGTTTTAAATTTATCTTGCATTTTCATGCTTGATTCATGACTCTAAGCATGAATCAAGCATTAAAACTTAATTTCGCATTATAACCCTATCCAAAGATTGGTTTCCAAAAGGTTCAATGTTCTTACATCTACCTCATGTCTCTTACTTGAATGAGTTTTTTTGAGTTTATCAAATATCGATATAGTACCCATATTGATTTGCATTTGGACTGTAAGATTATTCATTTGAATCCTTTGTAAATCAACTTCAATGCCAAATTTTGATTCACAAATGATTTGTTAAAACATACCCACTCCAACCCTTCGCAAATCAACTATATCCATTACATGATGTGGGGATTAAATGCACTGAAATTGTATCCTGTACTTTTTTTTGGCTGGCAGGATGATTGACAGGCCTCTCATTTCGAGTTAAGGGTTTGTGTAGTGTGATGTACTTAGATCTCTCATTGCCAAGAGTGTTAAAACCCCATAACCGAGACCTTCATGTGTATGCCATGATTGCACAGGTTTTCTGTTGATTTTGTTTTCATGGTATCCACTCAAACTTATCCCTCTTACCACAAGCATCTAAACCCACAGTTAGTTTGAGTTTCCCTTGTTACAGTCTGTTCGAATCCTTAATTTCCCATATCATCCAAACAGAGCCAAATGGATCTCAATCCTTGTTGCTTCATGATAATGCGAGTGAGGATTTGAAGAGCCAGGGTTGGGATATGTTAATTAAGAAGTTCGAAGGGTATAACTTGCATGCAGCCAAAGAATGTGCTTAAACATTTGATGGATACAGAGAAAAGGTTGGTGATGTTCAATTAGAGGTCACTGAATAATTTTTGAGTGAAGCAATAGGGCTCCCTCTCACTGGTCAAAAGTGGTTTAAGAATTTGAAGATTGACGAAGTGCCCCAGAGTCTTTTCATCACCTCCAGAAAGATTGACTGTTGTGACAAAGGTATTCTGGTATCCCTGCTTAAGGTTAGATGGCATGGTCTGTTAGAAGTTTTAAAACAATTTATTACCTGTGAAGGCCATTATGGCCTAGTTTTCATTTACCACCCGCGATTTCTTATGCACTTTATAGGCTTTTGTTTGAATGTGTCGTTTTATTTGTTAAGGAGTTTGTACAAAATGTCAAAAAGATACAAGAAGCAGAATCTATATTCTAGCCTCTTTCACCATAGTTTAATAAAAATGTTGTTGATTCATCGCTTGAAAACCCTAGGTGATTATTGGGATGGGTTCTTAGCTCAAAATGGTTTTGTTACAAACATTCCTATAGTGTTGGATAAACCTCTGATAGAGAAACATCTTGTTTCCTCAATTCACAAGCCAGACCCTTTGAAGGAAAACCCTCGTCATGAGGCAATACCCGATCAGTTTTTACCTATGCAACAAGATGTTAGTTCTGAGTTTATGGAAACTTCTGTGCATGAATCGATTGTCGGCCCTAACCCTACTGTAAAATCTGGTAGTAAACCCCATCGCAAACAATCAAAAGGGAAGAAAGTAATGTTAGGGTCTCATAATAAGAGGGTTGGATGACTCATTTCGAGAAGTCTGTGTAATCAAACTAAGCCTCATGTGAGCTCGATCGATTTGATCGAGATCCATGAGGATACAGACTCCAAGATTGAAAGGTTTCTTGCAGAGGAAGATCCAAGTTGTCCCAAAATGGATCCTAATCAACCATTCGATTATGTTAACATTCTCCCACCGTGTATCAAGAATAGAAAGGTGTTTACTGGTATAAATCTCGATCAAGGGCCAGCAACAGGGAATTTTGATGCTCTTACATCCAACTATACACTCCACCAACAAGTTACTCCTTCTGTGCATTGCGAAGTCTCCTTGCATTGGATTGAGAAGTATTATAAAGACATCCCCATTCTACAAGCAAGGATTAGAGCTCTCACAAATCATAATTAATTTGTCATAAAGGAAAACCGTGACCTCAAGGAAAATGAATACAGACAAGCCAAGCGTCTCAAAAACACAGGCAACATCGTGATAAAGAATGCTGACAGTGAGAAGGCCATAATAAATTTCAAGATATCTTGATCTTTGTTTAGTTTTTTTAGTTAAATGGTGAGACGATTTTTATTATAGCTATGTTATTTTTGAAAATCAAATCGTTTAAATTTGGATTTATGTTACCAATATAATACTAGATACACAATTGTGAGGTTATGTAGCCAAGTCATTTTTCATATAAAATTTAGAAATTGTTAGTTAATAAAATATTGAACTTGCTCTCATTTCGTTTTTTCAGGACATGGTGTATCTGATGTTGATCTTATGGGATGGAACATGATAGACTTAGTTGATTAGATATCTCCTTTTGTTTATTTTGTAAATTGGGAAAACTTTCATAAATTTTGAAGATACAAAATGATCATGGGTGGCTGTAGACCCCCATATTTGTAATGTTGTGATTTTTTGAGATCTGATTCTATCTTAGAAGATAGGAATTTTAGATTTCATAAAAACTCTTTAAATACTCTATTTTTTGTAATTGACTGGCATCTTGGCCTAGAGCAGAAGATGGATGCATGATTCCAACACTTAATGAAACAACATATAGCATTTTGGCTTTATCCTTTTGTGAATGGTGTTTTCATTCATATTTTGTTAATCCTGGTATATTAATAGGTCTAGTAGATTTAGAGTCAATGATCTATTATGTTTTGGGATACTCCTGTTATAAATATCCTCCATAATTTGTTTCTTTAGATATTAACATTGTGATCATGTCTTCAGCTTGAGTAACATGATTTCTCTTTGATTTTTAGTTGAATGATGAAATGCAATGTGTTACATTCAGATTTATCTTAATGTAATCACTTGTGATCATAATATCACGGGATCTATTTGTATTATCCATTCTATTATTAAATTTCAGTTACCAGTACAGGTTATGAATTTATTCAGAACATTTGCACTATAAGTCTATTGTAGATTTATCTCATAGGCGTGGTAGTTGGATGTTTTTTTTATTCACACAGAATCCCAGATACATTTCACAAACTAAGATCAGGTTAGCTCTTTTATGTTTCTAATTTCTGTCAATTATGCATTAGTGAAACCAAAAAGTTTAGATCAACTTTTGACTATCTATACATTTTGTATTTCATAGTCTAGTTAATTCATCATTTGTTAGATTTATAAAGTGAAAACAAAAAATATTTGAATGTGATTTCTTTATCTTCTTCTCGAAAGAAAACTATTTTTACATTGATTTAGTAAGTTTCAATTAAAACTTGCAATTTGTAAATGATGTACATAAGTGAGATTTTTATATTTTCTTCTTAAATACACCTACAACATTTATATTATAGTATATGTACATATATAATATAATGTTTAGCAATTAGTTAGCTATTTATTTCTTTTGCTTGTTTTTATTTAGGATTTTAGATTGGCTACTGGAGCCATTAAACCCATCAGAACGAGTTACACCAAACGGCTTGGATTACTTAGACAACCCCGGACCAGACTCATTCTTCCAGTTGACGGATGGTCAATTTCGCCCGTCAACAAATGATGCTAGAAGGAGGGACTGAGTACAATTGATGGCACGTGGAAGTCATAAGAATCCTCCCCCACAAAGTCACTCCACTATAGTAACACAGAGTCACTCTGACAACAACGTTATTTTTGAAGCAACTTTTACCTCGAACAAAAATCCTTAGATTCCTGTTGAGCCGGTAACACCAAATCCTCAAGGGGCCAACGTGCAAGAAATTGTTCATCAATCAATCATAAGAAAACATAGTGCCTTGTCCCACATCAGACAACCTGGTAGGACACTTAATCAACCCTTAGATTTCTCTTATATTAGAGAAAAACTTGAAGGCACTGGTCTTCTTTTAAACCCTTTAGGAGATGATACTATCAATCCTACCGAGACAACTTTTCTCAGATCCAAGGGATCTAGTATTCCACCTTCCCCACCTCATTCATCCCCATCCTCTTCAGGAGGAGAATCCTCTGATGAAGGCAGTTCCTCATTTGAGCCATCTCATCCTTCGACACCACCTACACCCATGGTAAATCAAAACAATCCCACCAGACCCTAGCTTGATCAAGATGTCATGGTTGTATGTGAACCCCAACACCCACTACCAAAGCACTTGGAGAAATGGTTGCCTAAGTTTGATCCAGATTCTAAACAATTTGCTAAAGATCACATGAAGAAGTTTATGTTGGCCATTAGACTCCGAAGTGTAGATCATGAATATGTAGTATGTAGACTCTTTCCTTATACATTCGATGGTAATGCCTCCACATGGTATTTCTCCCAAAATCCCCAGACCATTGTCTCTTGGGACAAATTCGAAACTTGTTTCTTAGAGAAATTTGGAGATGATAAATATCCTGAAATCTTAGTTATGGAACTTTCCAGCCTAAAAATGAACCCTAAGGAGAAAGTAAAATATTTTAAACAAAGGTTCCTTACGTTAAAAAACCGAATTCCCACTGATTCCATGCCTGCTGAAAGTCTTATTGTTGCATATTACACTAAAGCTCTACATAATAATGTAGCAATTTGGGTTAAAATTTCTAATAAGTCTACATTACTAGAAGCTTTCTAGGAGGCAAGCCAAATTGAAAAGGATATATTAAGCTTGAAATATAATCTCAATAGTGAAACTGAAATAGCCCCATCTTTTAAAAAGAAAATAGAAATCCTTACTAGGCCTCCCCAAGCCAAAAGCCAAACAAAAACTTTAGATTTAGAAAGCTTGCAAAAGGTTGTCCAAAAATTATCAAATCAAGTTGTAGACTTAAAGAGATCGGTCGAAGAAGCATCCTATAGAAAAGGAAGTTTTAAACCTCCTTTTAGAAAACCTTTTCCCCCCAACCGACCAAATTCGATCCCTCGAGGTCCTAATTTTGAAAGCTTACAATACGCTCTGCAAACTATCCTTGAAGCACATGATAAATTTGTCCCCCTTGAAAATTCTGAATACATAGTTGAAGAAGAAGTACCTGAAGAAGAAGTGTCATCTCCCAATATCTTCGGACACTTCTCCGACAACATTTTCCAAGCAAACTTTGAAATTGTCGACCCTTACAACAAGAGAAGCAAAACACAGAGTAAGTCATCTTTCGAAATGAGTAATAATGTGCCTCCAAAATAGTCAAAACAAGATGAAATAAAACAAAATTTAGCATCCCCAGTTTTAGAGTATGACTTGATTGAAGATCTGAAAAAACTAAGAGCTAATATTTTTTTTTTCGAGCTTTTAAAATTTCCTCTCATTCTGCAAAAGATGCTTCAAAATATTGCAGAAAATAGTAAGAATAACAATCTTAGGAGCAAGAAAACTACACATATCAGTTCAAAAATAGCCTAAAATATCCCCACTAAAATGACATCCGAACCACCGGATAAAAGGGTTCCAACTGAAAAAACTGTATCAAATGTAGATAAAATTGTTTTAGGGACAGCGACAAAAAACTAACAGAATTCTGTTGTTAATACTCGCAAAAATGTCCCACCTTTCTTATTAAATTTTGAAATTTTCAATAGAAATGTACATAATTGCATGGTGGATTCCAGTGCATCATCAAATGTAATGCCTTTATCTGTTTGCCAAAAAATTAACGCAGAAGTTCATCCTTCTAGTCTCAAAATCATTCAACTTGATCGGATGAACATTAAGGTAATCAGTGAAATTAAGAATGTGTTGGTTAGGCTATCTTCTAATCCTAAGGTTCACCAAATTATTGGCATCATTGTTGTTGACATCCCCGAAGTCTATGGTTTTTTTTTGAGCAGGGATTGGTCCGAGCAACTCCATGGTTACTTTGCCACAAATTGGTCTCATTTTTGGCTTCCAGAAAATGGACATCCAAATAGAATTAGGATAAACCATGAACATTATCTCAAACACATCGTGACAGATATAAATTATCCAAACGAACCTTTTATTGCATATACTAATTCACTTGAAATGTAGGGAATGAACACCTTCTTCGGTAACTTCGTGACCAAAATTTCCCCCATCACTGATCCTGGGAAAGAATAAGAACTCATTATCTGTGCTCAATCACCAGCTTTGCCAAATGTGCCAAACACTGTTGACGAAGCTCAGATATGGTCATTATACTTCAACAGATACAAATCCAAGGAAGGAGCTAGTGCAGGATGTGTACTCATCGACCCTGCAGGTAATAAGACTTTCATTGCCTGTCGATTAGAGTTCAAGTGCACTAATAATACTTCCAAATATGAAGCACTTCTACAAGGGCTTAAGAAATCCTTGGATATGGACGTAAGAAATTTAATAGTGTTCAGTGACTCAGAAATCATGGTCAGGCAGGTAAGAAACTCCATACATTTCTTGTCACCACATCTGAAAAGTTACCAAAATGAGGTATGGATTTTGATACAATTTTTTTTAGCATTTAACATCAATTCCATTCCTAGACTAAGTAATTCAGAGGCTAATTTATTGGCTAATGTCGCTTCCAAACTTTTGTCTACAGAAGGTCTTTCTCCGAATACATTTTCGATTGAATTATTGTTCAGGCCATCAATCTCGGACAACATCACCAACTGGAAAGTGTTTGACGATGATCAGCAGATCATCAACTTCTTTCACATGGAGGACACTTTCCAAGTTTCAATTATCGATGAAGGCACTCACGATGAAAACCTCCATAACTTCACGGTAATATCAGATCCTAGATCTCTTGAATAGACATCTGACCTGGTGAACTCTATCCCCAGACCTGTTGTAAGACTAGAGAAATTTTATGACCTGCATGATAAATTTAGAGGGTCAATAAATTGTAAAATGAATAGTTCTTATTTGATTTATGAAACAGTCAACCTAGGGACTAAGGAAAATCTGCAAAACATTAATTTGGGAATGGGATGTTCCGAGCAAGAACGATCTGCCTTTATAAAATTGTTTAAAGAATTTAAAGACGTTTTTGCCTGGACATATGATGATTTGAAAATGTTTGATCCTAATATCATACAACATGTCATTCCCATGAAACCCCAGATTCAACCTTTTCAGCAGAAGCTGAGAAAGATGCACCCTAAGTTGGAGCCCACTGTCAAGAAAGAACTAAATAAATTACTGAATGCAAAGATAATTTTTCTGGTGAGACACACATAATGGGTATCCAATCTATTTCCTGTAAGGAATAAAAGTGGCGAAATTCAACTCTATGTCAACTTTCATAACTTAAACCGAGCATCATAAAAAGATAATTATCCCGTTCCTCCAATGGAACAGATACTTCAACAAGTTTCTGGTTTTGAAAGACTATCTTTGTTAGATGGTTTTTCGAGATACAACCAAGTCCTCATGTCTCCCTCAGACCAATTCAAAACCACTTTTCGTACCCCGTGGGGTACTTATGCCTACAAAAAGATGCCTTTTGGGATTATAATTCCCATGGCCACTTTCCAGAGAGAAATGGACATTGCTTTTCATGGTATCCTAAGTCAATCAGTAGTGGTTTATCTTGATGATGTAATTGTTTTATCTAAAAACAAGAAAGATCATTTGTCTCACCTCAGGGAAGTCCTAGAACGATTCCACAAGTATGGCATATCTCTTAATCCTAAGAAATCAGTCTTTGCAGTTGAGCAAGGAAAATTACTTGGGTTCATAGTGTCCAAATATGGAATGATTATCAATCCTGAAAGAACCCAAGATATTGCTAAACTTTCCCCTCCCTCTTCCAAGAAATCCATGCAGTCATTTTTAGGCAAGATAACTTTTTCAGAAGGTTTGTCCCAAGTTTCTCAGAAATGGTAAGGCCATTGCAGAATTTAATTAAAAAATATGTTCAGTATTGTTGGGGACCACAGGAAAATCAAGCCTTTGATTCCATCAAAAAATCCATAGTGGAAGCCCCTTCCTTGATGAGTCACGATTTCTCGCAAGATTTCACTCTTTACACTTTCACCTTCGACCAATCTTATGCTACTGTGTTGACCCAAAAGAATGTTCAAAGCAATGAAATCCCCATTGCCTTCATGAGATCATCTTTCAAAGGGCTCAAGCTAAATTCCCTGGCTGTAGATCAACAAGCTTATGCTTTTTTTAAAGCAGTGAAACACTTCCAATCATATTTGCTGAAATCTAGAACTAAAGTCATTGTTCCTTATCCCGCTATTAGAAACTTGTTAGTCCAAAAGGAATTGGATGAAAAATGGGCAAATTGGATGACATCATTACAAGAGTATGACCTCAAAATAACCCCTGAACAAATTGTCATAGGTCAAGGCCTATGCAAACTAGTTGTTGACTTAGTTAAAAAACAAGAAAGTCAAATCAATTCCTTAACTATAAACCAGCATGACAGAAAAAAACTCATTTGTACACAAGTTGTTGCTAATTCTTGGTTTGATGATATTAAATTTTATTTAACACATGGTTATGCTCCTCGCCATCTTGACCCAAAAAAACAGAAGAGAATTAAGACTAAAATCTGCACCTTTCTAGTTGATAAATGACGTATTATTCCAAAAGAATTTTGATAGTGTTCTCATGCGTTGTTTGGAAAAGGATGAAGTAGAGAAAGTACTATCTGAACTTCATGCAGGGGAGGCTGGTGGGAACTTTGGTGGAGACACCATTGCTCACAAAGTATTAATATTTGGGTACTATTGTCCCACATTGTTTAAAGATGCCCATGCATTATGTTGTAAATGCATAATCTACCAAAAGGTTGCTAGATGAGTGAAAGGTCCGAGGTTGCACCTCTGAAAGTGGTAAACACTAATAAGGTAGTATCTTTCCTTAACACGAATATCATTACTAGATTTGGCATTCCCGAATGTTTGGTATTTGATAATGCTTCTTACTTTTTATCCCTTGATATGAGTGTTTTTGCTTTAGAAAAAGGGATCAAATTGAAATATTATGCCAGCTACTAGCCCCAAGGAAATGGCTTAGTAGAATCAACAAATAAAAATTTGATAAAAATCATCAAGAGGACAGTTTCTGAAAACCACAAAATTTGGCACAACGCATTTTTTAATGCAGTCTGGGATGATAAGGTGACACCAAAAACCTCTGTTGAAAATTCTCTTTTCTTTCTTGTCTATGAAAGAGAAGCGATTCTCCGTCCACATGTTCTACTTCCCTCTCTGCAATTATCACAGAAAGTTCAAGAAAAGGAATTCCCTACTCTTGAAAGTCGAATTAATGCATTATTGAAAATAGAGGAACTAAGAGCACAAGCAAAGGAGAGGTTGGATCGGCATCAACAGATTTTGAAAGGCTGGTTTGATTCAAAATATTCTTCGGATAGAAACTTCGAGGTAGGAGACCTAGTTCTCAAATGGGATAAACCTCACGAAGGAAAAGGGGAACACATCAAGTTCCAGAACCTGTGGTTGGGGCCATTTGTAATTGCTGAAAAACTAGGTCCCAAATCTCTCCATCTACACAGTTTGGAGGGATAGAAAAACACCTTCCCGGTGAATGGCCAAGCTCTCAAAAGGTATTTTTCTTGATAATTCCAGATCCACCTTTGTACATATTTTTTCTGTTTTGATTTACTTTTGTTTTCTGATTTTTGGTTCTTTTCATTTTGCTTGTTTTCATTACTTTTTGGTTAAAATTATGTATGTGTCACATTTTAGTTCGTGAAAGGAAACCAGAATGCCTCATCATGAAGCAGCAATCAAGGTCTTCTTAGAACATCAATGTTCTAAATTGTCAAAACATAGACTAGCTAAAGAAACTTTATGTTTGAAATAGGTTTTTTGGTTTCACTTTATAATCATGAACAGACACGACCATTATTAAAGCTCTTTATGATGTCCCTGTTTTTAAAGAAAACAACTCAAGTATGCCTTCATGTCCTCTAAAAATTATTCTCATCAAAAACCTAATTTCAGATCATAATGAAGGTTATCAAGAAAAAATTAAAGGCTGGAAAATATCAAGTATTCTGAAAAACTGAAATTTTCAGCATCACCCCGCTCTTCTGAAGATCATTAAATTTATGTCAAATTGTAAATAATTTCTAGAGAGATGTGGGAAGTGTCTATAAACATGTCGAGATACTGAAAAGGACTGCTAGCAGTGATTAAATTCATTCATGATGCCAAGACAACTTCACCGGGGTACTGAATAGGCCTGCTGGTAGTGAAGCAATGTCGGGTTCAAGAATATTATCAGGTATAAATTTTGATATTGATCGTGAGTGCTTTTCATTTTGGATTGAAATTTCTTGGACAAGGTAGAGCCGTCAGAGTGGGTTAATTGACATCCCTGCCGAGGCTATGGATGCCTACTGGCAACAGTGGCCCTGTCAACAGTATCGAAGCCATTGGCTTGAATATCGTTGCTCTCGTAATTACAATTTGTCACCAGATTTTATTTGAATAAAAAGACATATGAAGTTGGAATGTATGATGATTGTTGGAATTTGATTTAGATGCTTGATTTCCTTCAACTGTTCTTTGATATTTAATCATTCTAAATCAGTCCTGACATGAACTCATTGGTGATGCAGAGATAACTGTTGTTGATACTGAGAGGGGGGTGAATTAGTATCAAGTACAATTTAAAACCTTTTTCAACTTATACTTAAACCATTCAACTATATCCAATGACCAATGAACAATAGTATAAGAGTTACACCAATACACCATAATACACNTTTCTGCAATTCTTCAATTCTTGGAGTACTCTGATTCTGTAGATAATATTACTCAATGTATTCTCTGAAACTCCTCCAATTTTCACTCCTTTAATCCTCCCCAAAAGGAGGTTATAGAAAGAATGGTAGACTTTATTCAATTCTGGTCTATTCAGGAGAGTGAACTTGCATAGAATTCCCCGCGCTAAATAATTAACATATGATTATGAAACTCTCACACAAGAAACTATAGTCCATACTCTTTCCAATTAAATTTGTCCCACTTCATTTGGATTCTCTATGAATAAGTTATGACTGTTGTACCCGGAACACCTATTTATTGACTAGCTTCAGGACTGGTCACAAACCCTATCTTCCACAGAGTGTATCTCCACAATTATAGAGAATCAAGAGATGAAATTTTTACCATAGGTACCTTGATATTTCTTCTCAATATCATAGTGATTTCACCATCTGAATCATTCTAGAAAACAAGTTATAGAAAAAATGGTAAGATGACCTGAAAATAACATACCTTAGAACACATCACCAAAAGACTTCATCCTCCCTTGAAATCCAGACTTCTTTTCTTCTTATTACCTCTAAAATTCGACTTGTATCAAATGAATGTATAATGATTTTATTTATACCATTTATGTCACTTCCTTTTAACATTAGGGTCAACCTGNCCTACATGTACTTCCTTCTTCAATTCACTTTTGTCATATTCAAAAATTCATTTCTCCTCAACCATGAGGATCCACGTGACGTGCCACATACCACCGGAAACAACATGATGTATACTATCCATCCATGGGTGTTGTATCCGCATGTGCATTTTCCTTCATGTCCAAATACCTTAATCAATCTTGCGGTCCAAAACCCATGACTAGGGTTGACATCAATGACAACAACCAATCTTCCAACAACTGCCTCTCCCAGTAAGTCGCCATTGTTGGAATCCCTACATGTTTTTTCTTTTTTGAATGAAAAATAACACCTCATGTAGCTACCATCACCTCATCCTGTAAATATCACTATTTGAGGGTGATTATTGGGTTATAAAAAAGATGTTTTATTATTCTTGTTTTATTTTTATCTTGCGTCTTCATGCTTGATTCATGAATGTAAGCATGAATCAAGCATTAAAAATTAATTTTCAATTATAACCCTATCCAAAGCTTGGTTTTTAAAAGGTTCAATGTGCTTACATCTACCTCATGTCTCTTACTTGAATGATTTTTTTTGAGTTTATCAAATATCGATATAGTACCCATATTGATTTACATTTGGACTGTAAACTTGTTCGTTTGAATGCTTTGTAAATCAAATTAATGTCAAATTTTGATTTACATATGATTTGTAAAAACATACCCATTCCAACCCTTTGCAAATTGACTATATCAATTACAAGATGTGGGGATTAAATGCACTGAAATCATATCTTGTACTTTTTTTTGGCTGGCAGGATGGATTGGCAGGAATCTCATTTTGAGTTAAGGGTTTGTGTAGTGTGATGTACTCATAGCTCTCATCACCAAGAGTGTTCAAACCCCATAACCAAGACCTTCATGTGTATTCCATGATCACACATTTTTTCTGCTTATTTTGTTTTCATGGTTTCCACTCAAACTTATCCCTCTTACCACGACCATATAAACCCACAGTTAGTTTGAGTCACCCTTGTTACAGTCTGTTCGAATCCTTAATGGCCCCTGTCGTCCGAACATAGCAAAATGGATCTCAAGCCTTGTGAGGATCTAAAGAGCCAGGGTTGGCATATTTTTATTAAGAAGTTCGAAGGGTATAACTTGCACATAGAAAAATAATTTGCCCAAACGTTTGATGGATACAGAGCAAAGGTTGGTAATGTTCAATTAGAGGTCACTGAGGAATTTTTGAGTGAAGTGACAGGGCTCCCTCTTAGTGTTCAGAAGTGGTTTAAGAATTTGAATATTGACGAAGTGCCCTGGAGTCTTTTTTTCACCTCCAGAAAGATTGACTATTGTGACAAAGGTATTCTGGTCTCCCTACTTAAGGTTAGATGACATGGTTTGTTAGCAGTTTTAAAATTTTTTATTACCTATGAAGGCCATTATGGCCTGGTTTTCCTTTACCACCTATGATTGCTTATGCACTTTCTAGGCTTCAGTTTGAATGTGTCATTTTATTTGTTAAGGATTATGTACAAAATGTCGAAAAGATACAAGAAGCAGAATCTAGATTCTAGCCTCTTTCACCATGGTTTAATAAAACTGTTGTTGATTCATCGCTTGAAAACCCTAGGTGATAATTGGGACGGGTTCTTAGCTTGAAATGGTTTTTTTATAGACATTCCTATAGCGCTAGATAAACCTTTGATAGAGAAACATCATGTTTCCTCAATTCACAAGCCAGACCCTTTGAAGGAAAATCCTCGTCATGAGGCAATACCCGATCAGTTTTTACCTGGGAAACAAGATGTTAGTTTTGAGTTTATGGAAACTTCTTTGCATGAATCGATTGTATTCCCTAACCCTACTGTAAAATATGACAGTAAACCCCCTCACAAACAATCATAAGGGAAGAAAGTAATGTTAGGGTTTCGTAATAAGAGGGTTGGATGACTCATTTTGAGAAGTTTGCATAATCGATCCAAGACTCATGTGAGCTCGATCAATTCAATCAAGATCTATGAGGATACAGACTCTGAGATTGAAAGGTTTCTTACAGAGGAAGATCCAAGTTGTCCCAAACCAGATCCTAATCAACCATTCGATTATGTTAACAATATCCCACCGTGTATCAAGAATAGCAAGGGGTTTATTGTCATAAATCTCGGTCAAGGGCTGACAACAGGGAATGTTGATGCTCTTACATCCAACTATATGCTCCACCGACAGGTTACTCCTTCTGTGCATTGCAAATTCTTTTTGCATTGGATTGAGCAGTATTATAAAGACATCCCCATTCTACAAGAAAGGATTAGGGCTCTCACAAATCATAATGAATTGCTCATAAAGGAAAACTGTGACCTCAAGGAAAATGAATACAAACAAGCCAATCATGTCAAAAAGACAGGCAACATTGTGATAAAGAATGCTGACAGTGTGAAGGCCATAATAAATTCCGAGCTATCTTGATCTTTGTTTAGTTTTTTTAGTTAAATAGTGAGATGATTTTTATTATAGCTATGTTATTTTTGAAAATCAAATTGTTTAAATTTGGATTTTTGTTACCAATATAAGACTGGCTACAGAATCGTGAGATTTTGTAGCCAAGTCATTTTTCATATAAAATTTAGAAATTGTTAGCTAATAAAATATTGAACTTGCTCTCATTTCATTTTTTCAGTACATGGTGTATCTGATGCTGATATTATGGGATGGAAGAGGCTCGACTTAGTTGATTTATTATATCCTTTTGTTTATTTTGTAAATTGGGAAAACTTTCATAAATTTTGAAGATACAAAATGATCATGGGTGCCTGTAGACCCCCATATTTGTAATGTTGTGATTTTTTGAGATCTGATGTTATCTTAGAAGATAGGAAGTTTAGATTTCATAAAAACTCTTTAAATACTCTATGTTTTGTAATTGACTGGCATCTTGGCCTAGAGTAGAAAATGGATGCATTATTCCAAGACTTAATGAAACGACATATAGCATTTTGGCTTTAAACTTTTGTGAATGGTGTTTTCATTCATGTTTTGTTAATCCTAGTATATTAATAGGTCTGGTAGCTTTAGAATCAATGATCTATTATGTTTTGGGATACTCCTGTTATAAATATCGTCCATAATTTGTTGCTTTAGATATTAACATTGTGATCATCTCTTCAGTTTGAATGACAGGATTTCTCTTTGATTTTTAGTTGAATGACGAAATGCAATGTGTTACAATGAAATTTATCTTAATGTAATCACTTGTGATCATACGATCACAGGATCTATTCGTATTATCCATTTTGTTATTAAATTTCAGTTACCAATACAGGTTATGAATTTATTCAAAACATTTGCACTATAATTCTATTGTAGATTTATCTCGTAGGCATGGTAGTTGGATGATTTTTTATTCACACCGAATCCCGAATACATTTCACAAACTAACATCAGGTTATCTCTTTTATGTTTCTAATTTCTGTCAATTATGCATTAGTGAAACCAAAAAGTTTAGATCAACTTCTGACTATATGTACATTCTGTGTTTCATAGTCTAGTTAATTCATCATTTGTTAGATTTATAAAGTGAAAACAAAAAATATTTGAATGTGCTTTATTTATCTTCTTCTTGAAAGAAAACTATTTTTACATTGATTTAGTAAGTTTCGATTAAAACTTGCAATTTGTAAGTGATGTACATAAGTGAGATTTGTATATTTTCTGCTTAAATACACCTACAATAGTTATATTATAGTATATGTACATATATAATATAATGTTTAGCAATTAGTTAGTTATTTCTTTCTTTTTTTTGTTTTCTTTTAGGATTTTAGATTGGCTAACGGAGCCATTAAACCCGTCATAACGAGTTACACCAAATGACTTGGGTTACTTAGACAACCTCGGACCAGCCTCGTTCTTCCAGTTGATGGGCGGTCAATTTCGCCCATCAACAGTGTGCAAGAAAAATTTTCCTCGAGAGAGACAATCTCGAGACCCAACTTTGTATACTCATACCTCGTCGGGGACATGCACTGAAAAACGATCAAGAGCAGCCTGCTCTGATGCCACTGATCCATATTATTTTTGGCACAAAATGAGAGTGGAGATATAATAAAGAAATATACATAGATATATTAGATATCTAGTAATATAAAAGAGATATATCAGAGATATAACTATAGACATAGAGACACATTAATACACAATTTCTATTAATGAGCGAAATGTACAAAACTGTAGAAATGCAGAGTGAAAGACTCGCTAGAATGGTGGCACCTTATCTCTGAGAAGAGATGTGACAGCTACGCTCATTCCAAGAGGATGATTGTTACAATGAGTCTCCAAAGGAATTTTTAACATAAATAATTTCTTCCAAAACCCTAACCCCGAAAGATGAAATCCAACAGTTTTGTGGACCCTATTTTGGGTAGTTTGGTGTATCAATTTCTCGGGGGCATAACTTTTCATACGATCTTTCTTTAGGGTGAAAGATAGCTCGTTGGAAAGGTATCGACGAGGAGATTCATTTTTGGGTATCAATAATAGCCTTTATAGTTCATTGAGGTGCCTGATCATGAAAAAACTTCGTTTAGGCCCTCAAAATGGCCCCAAAAGTTTGGGACCCGAAAAACTGCTAAAAATAGCAAGTTTCAAAAAAAATTCTTTTGAGCCAGTTGGAATAGGTGGGTGGACACCAATATCCACTTATATCAATCCTCCATCCTTAAGAAGAAATGGTATCCATTACGTTGAGTTCTCAGGGGAGAGGGGAAAGCATTTGTTGAATATGAATCTTGGTGAGTTGCTTTCCTTGCTACAGAAGTTGCATTGCTTATCTTGTTGAAGGCGTGCATGACCCTATTGTTGGTGGGGTTGAATCTGTTCAACCAACCTGTTGTATCTTATCTTGAATGGGAATTGTGTAGGAACTATTTTAGGTGAAGAAACAATATCTTCTTTCTCTTCTGCAATATGATTATGTTTGATAGAGAGGTCTTGGGCCAAGGTTGTAGTGGTTGTAGTGTCCTTTTGTTCACCTTTTGAACAAATTGTGAAGAGGTTGAATTTTGCAGTATGAGAGATTTCCTTGTGGCATTTTTTTTGTGGGACAGTAGTCGGAACTACCTCTGATATCCTATAGATATGACCCCCCAGAGTAACAATGACACTACGAGGTTGAGACTCATAAATAGCATGACACTTCCACATATATGGTTTTCCCAAAAGAACATCACAAACATCTAGTGGGGTAACATCACATAATACCTCATCCTTGAGGAATGGATGTCGTATGAAAATAGGAACTTCTAGATGAGAGGGAGATCTCATCCCTAGAAAATCCACCTGATGTTGTATGGTTGTGGGTGTGTTTTTGTTGACAATCCCAACTGTTTGACGACCTATGTTGAGATGAGGTTATTTTGGTTTCTGCTATCAACAATAAAATTTGTGGGGTCCCCTTCACCCACATTTGTGAATGGAAGAGGAACTCCCCCTCTTCAGGATCTATTGGTTCTTTTGGTTGAATTATTGTGGTTGCTACAGTAATAGTGGGGTTTGCGTCAATGATCTGTCTTCTACCATTTTTCCTGAATCAGGTTTTAACTCCTTCTCTTTGATATCGGCCACCAACTATTGTTTTGAGCAACATTCATCAGTGTTGTGCCAAGTTATTTTTTGTAAATCACACCACTTTCTAGTTTCCTTCTTCATCTTTCTGTTACACTTCTTTTTCTATGGCTTGGAATCATTTTTTGGAGGATGGTTTCTATAGTTTTATTTACCATACTTTGGTTGTTTCGGATTTGCACACCCAAAATCTCGTTTGTTCTGGTGCCTGGATTTCTGCTTGATTTTGATAGCATATCAGTAGGTAGCTCCCAGTGATGAGATGTCCAAAAAATACATTTTGGTTTGGATGTACCTATGCAGAGCCCCACAGTATTTTAGAACCATATGCCACTAGGAGCTTTTGATACTCATATTGGTGCCCAAGGTATGGAAATTATTTTTGAACTTCGATATTGTTTAGCCCCTCTCTTTCCATAGTGTGCTCCATATCATATACTATTTGTCATAGTTACCAACAGGGTAATATTGTTCCTTGACTGCATCCACAAAAAAATCCCAAGTGGGCTCGGCCCCTTATATTCGAGAATCCTCTGTGGAACTTTTCTCCTAGTAAGTTTCCCACCAATGTTTGACATGGGGGAGAGCCTTAAGGAGTACGAAGGTGATATTTTCCCTCTCAGAAAAATTGTGAACAAAGAAGTAACCTTCTAGTAGATTTAACCATTTTTCTAGGGCATCCACTTCTATTTCACCTTCAAATACGGGAATATCAAAATGAACTTGTACCTTGAAAGGACAGGTGCCTCTAAAGTGGCCTCTTAATGAATGCATTCTTGCTATTATCGGAAGGTTTTGAAGGATGTGGGAAAAATTATCCATCATTTCGTCCCTCTATCGCGTGAGAGCTTGGTCAAGCAACAGATTAATAGAATCCTTTAATTCATCGCTTTTATTTTCTTCCGCCATGGAGGGTTTATTGGGTGTGAGAGAGTGATTTTCCTCAAGAGATACAAGCTTGAGACCCAACTTTATATAGTCGGACCTCATCGGGGACATGCAATGAAAAACGATCAAGGGCAGCATGCTTTGATACCACTGATCTAGATTATTTTTCACATGAAATGAGAGTGGAGATATAATAAATAAATATACAAATATATATCAAATATCCAATAATATAATAGTGATATATCAGATATATAACCATAAACACAAATATACAATAATACACAATTTATATTAATGAGTGAAATGCACAAAACTATAGAAATACAAAGGACTCGCTAGAATGGTGGCAGATTATCTCTGAGAAGAGATGTGATGGCTATGATTATTCCAATAAGATTATTGTTATAATGAGGCTCCAAATACATTTTTAAATAAATAAAGTCCAAATCCCTAACCCCGGAAGATGAAAATCTAATAGTTTTGTGGACCCCGTTTTGGGTAGTTTGGTGTATCAACTTCCCCGGGGCGTAACTTTGGCATACGATCTCTGTTTGGGGTGCACGATAGCTTGTTGGAAAGGTATCGATGAGAAGATTCATTTTGGGGGCTCAATTAGAGCCTTTGATGATCATGTAGGTGCTCGATCGTGAAAAAATTTCGTTTAGGCCCTCAAAATGGCCTGAGAAGTTTGGGACCCAAAAAACTGCTAAAAATAGTAAGTTACCAAATCATTGTTTTGAGGTAGTTGGAATAGGTGGGTGGCCACTGATATCCACCTGGATCAAAGGGGGATATTTGGACAGTTGGTTCATTGGTTTTCATTGATTTCAACTCTTGGAGAGTGGTCTCAGAGAATTAGTTCAACCCTTAAAAATTGATGTGAATCCTTAACGAAGTCTAGTAGCATATTCCGGTAGCCCCGATGGTGTAGTTTTGGTACTCGACATCGAATGAGGAATATAGAATTGAAGTAGAAATTAAATACATGTAAGACACATATATATGTATAGGATTCATTGAGTCATTTTCAGTCATATGTGGAATTCCACATAGTTCCTTACGGTTAGGGAGTTATGGCTTTGTAAAGGTGGAATCCCCAAAGTGTGGTTAAGAAGCCCTATTTGGTTACAATTCAACTAATCAAAGGGGTAAAGTTGGAAAAATAAAAACCTATAAGCCCTAAAGTAAGGAGGGGAATTACCTATCATTTGTCTAAATACACCTCAAGGAGTCATTCATTTGTGTACACTCACACACTTATTCATTGATAATATATCTTGTGATCTAGTGAATTATTATGGTTTAGTGAATGTTTATGGTCTATCTTGGCATTTTTATGAATTTTATGGGAAGTATGATGCAACGAAGAAGGTGCGGGAAAAGTGAGAAAGTTTCGGAGTTGTAGAAGGAAAGGGTTTTTGAAAAATCCTAATTACTGACATCCACGTTGGTTTCACTATATCTGTCAAGAGAGGCTTCCTCGTGGGTCAACGAGTGTTTGTCTAGAGAGGCACTAGTAAATATGGGATAAATGGTAATCCCAAGTCCCTAAGTCTGAAGAAAGTACACATATTAACATTCTATAGGTTTAGGTCAGCTACATAAGTTCTGGTATGGTTTTGTGCTAGTTTTGATAGTTATATTTTCTTATGATGTGTTGAATTCTTGGGGAATTCTTGGTGTGATGTTTTTTATACTTGGACATGGTATATGTTGGATGGTTGGCTGAGTGAGAAGCACTCTTATGTATGGTACACTACTGATATGGTTCTTATATTTCACATATTTGAGGTACTTGTACTTGGTTGAGGGATATCTATGTTGTATGGTGATGTATGCATGAGGGACATGCATATGTTGTTAGAGATGATTCATGCTCTAGTTCATGATTCATTATTCATTGTTGATCTATCTTTGGGTTCATGATCGATTCATGTGATATTATGTATGTTGGTATACACTTGATGTATGGTATGGCATAGGTTTAGATGGTTGATGATCACATACAAAGTTGATGAGACAGTGACAGAGTTGTGACAGAGACAACGAAAGTGACAAAGTTATTATAGAGACAGTGACAGTGACAGATTTGTGACATAGTTTGTAACAGTGGTAGAGTTCGTGACAGTTGGTCTACACTTATATTTCAGGGTGGCGGGATGGGGAAAGGAAATGATGTTGTAGCCACCTTTCAGTTGTAGTCAGAAAACCTAGGGGGTTGTAGCCTCCTTCTGGTTGGAGCCAGAGAATCAGGGAGTTGTATCTTCTTTAAGTTTGGAGCATGAAAATAGGGGGTTGGATCCCCCTTTCAGTTGTAGCTAGAGAATCGGATGTTGATGCTTCCAGTGAGTGTTTTCTTTTGAATATATATAAGAAAATAATTATGTGTTTTTCTCTCATTTGGGTTTCCACGTAAATATTGGTGTACTATTCTCTTGATGTGATGTGATGTGATGGGATGTGATGTTGATGTGATGCTCATGATTGCGTGCTTTGTGATTATGATATATGATACATTGTTGATAAATTGTTATTGATGATGTTAAAGAATATATAAATTGTGGTTACAAGTTAAATAATTTATCATTATTGATTCACCCCCTCTCTCAGTAATCCAATAGTATCAGAACCATATTGAAGTTGACTACCATATTTTAACATCAACCCTCTCTACTTCAAATAACAATTTCTCTATGGAGGTGCTACATAAAAGAAAAACAATGCAACTAACTCTTGGTATGATAATGAATGTAAAATTGCTAGAAACTCCATTAGGGATGCTTCCAATGCATCTTTAAAATATGATAAGATATATAGATACAAAACCTTAATTAAATGAAATATATATATATATATATATATATATATATATAAAATCAAGATAAAATTTTGCACCTATTTAAGGTAGATCCTAATAAATTTTGGAGGCAAATTCTAACTCGTAAAATTAAAGAAAATACTAATATTCTCTTGAGGGACTGAAATTTCTACCTTAAAAAATTGTAAGAATCCCCCAATGTCATGGAAATCATACCAAACAACTCTACAAAGGATGAATTTTTTTCTATAGAAGACATTAAGTTTGGGGTTAAGAGACTCTCAAAAGGAAAAGCTAAGGACATTGAAGGTTATCAAGCTGAAATATTAAAAATTGGAGGACCTATCATCATCCCTCACATACATAAGATCTTCAATTTATCTTTCCAATAAGGCTTCCCAAAACATTGGACTTAAAGGCTCATTGTACCTATTTTTAAAAGTGGGGATAAAATAAATCCCCCTAACTATAGGACCATTATGATTAGCCCCATGTTAGCTAAGTTATATGGAAGTATTTTGGAAAAAAAGATCGTCTCTTGGCTAGAAAGCCATGGAAAAAGGGCTAGAGGCTAGGATGGGTTTAGAGGCTACCATTCCACTATGGACCACCTTGTTACCTTTAGGATCATTGCAAAGGAGTGTCGTAATGATAAAACTGATCTCCTTTGTTGTTTCATTAATTTTAGAAAATCTTTTGACACTGTGCCTAGGACTAACTTATGGAATAGGTTAGAGGTTCTTAAATTCCCTTACAAGTTGAGAGTTGTTGCAGTCAGGCTATATGAGAAATTTATTGCCAATTTTAGGAACACTAAGGGTTGGTCATAAGAAATTAACTGTAATATAGGAGTCAAGGAAGGTTGTCCCCTATCTCCTACCCTTTTCATCATCTATATTGATAATTTAGAAGATTGTTTGGAGGACGCAGGTTGTGTTGGCTCGACTCTTGCTAATATAGTCATCCTCCTCCTTCTTTATGTTGACGATATTGCTCTTATGGAGAAGATTCCCTATGACCTAAATAAGAAACAATTAACCCTAAAGGACTTCTACTCTAGCATGGGCATGACTGTGAACACTTAAAAAACAAAGTTTACGATAATTAAATCCAAAAGGATCACCTGCGATACTTTTTTTTATGACAACAATAGCTTGGAGGAAGTGCCTTCATACAAGTATATTGGAATCAATATCCACGACAAGCTCAATTGGAACTATAGTTTTGAAAAAAGGATAATTAGAGGGTGGAAATCTTATTATGAGCTTGAAAACAATTGTAAATCAACCAACCTTTGGCTTTGGGATAAAAAAAAATCCTCTTTCACACTCTCGTCACTCTTTTTATATTATATGGATGTGAAGTTTGGGGTTGCAGTATATTTAGATAATCTTGGAGAAAGATAGAACAAATCCAAAAGAATTTCATAACTTATAATCTGAAAAATTAAGAGAAATATACCCTATCCTATCCTCATCATAGAAGCAATCCTTCCCCCCATTGAGAGAATTGCTATGATTAGGTACCTAACGTACAAGAACAAGATAAACAAAATGGATGAAAAGAGGCTCCCAAAAATTGCTTCAAACTCTAGCCAAAACCACCAATGTATTAAGCGGGGATGGCATAAAGATGCCTAATCTTGGCTAAATCATTGGAGAATACAAGAAGAATCCATCATGCAGAATACTGATAATATTACAAATATTATCATTTCTAAATTTAAGGAGAATATGTGGTTTTATAAATAATTAGTAGATAAAAGGAAATTAAGATACTACAAGGAGGTGGTTAACCCTAATTTAGAAGATCAAAATTACCTCTATGTTTTGAAAATTGTAAAGAAGAAAATCAACATTGCAAAAATAAGAACAAACTCGCATGAGCTACATAGTGAAATTTGGCGTTGGACAACTCCCAAAACTCCTTGGGACGAGAGAATCAGTCACCTTTGTGACACTAAGCAGGTAGAAGATGAAACACACTTCCTCCTGGATTTCCCTTCATATACCCATATTAGATCCCAATTTAAAAATATTGTCCACCTTACCGACCTTCCTAGCCTCCTAAGTCATCAAAACTATGGTGATATTGGAACACTTCTCTCCAAGCTTTTTGAGCATAGAAATACAACTTTAAAGAAATTGAAGTAATCTCTTACCTTCTTAAGGTCTAGAAGACTAATTGGTCTCAATGGGCGTTAATCATCATCATCATATAAAGCATTTTCTTCAACTTGCTAAAAAACTCCAATATGAAAACATTGTATACAACATGGTATACCATGGGGGTATACCATATACTTGTTGAAATAAGTGAACCAAAAAAGTCAAGTATTAAAAACTATTGTCTCATACAAATATATATATGATTTCAAATATAAGTTATTAGTATTCCCAAGAGTATCAATAGCTACCTAAAACTTTAGATGTAACAAATATTCCCTAAAATTTATAATACACAATCATGGATTTGGAGAAAAATGTTAAGGAATCCAATTATATATTTATGGAAAATTTGTATTTCTAGGTGAAAAGTATAAATATATAGAGAATTGTTATCATAAATGAGGCTATAAAGTTTTTATTTTTAATGAAAATATGAAGAAATTTAGCCAAGCTTTCTTTCAAAATTTTAAAATTTAGCCAAATTGGCGAAGTTTTGCTTAAAAAAAAAACATTGTTGTGAGGGCCTCTGCTTGATTATTTGTAGTGTGTCCTATCCCCCATGAAAAATTAATAGTATTTTTTCCTTCAGAATAAA